>VDFB02123428.1:0-68703 GCA_007258455.2 Sequoia sempervirens | reverse complement strand
GGAGACTTTCACCCTGTCTTGCCGATATGGGTAATACAATGGAAAGTGAAAGAACAAATGGATTCAAATGGATCACATGATAGAAAATAAGCAAGATGCCATGAGGAGGGAACCTTATGCTTATGATGAAGACTTATTTTGGAAACTCATGAATGCAATTGACTGTGAAAATTTCAAAATTTTAAAGTTCTAATAGCTAGTAGAATGGGAATCCGACTCTTGAAGAACAATGTCATTAGCAGCACATTTGCCTTTGGGATTCCCCTTCTTCCTCTTCTTAGAAGGAGCCACTACAGGGGATGAAGACCCACCCTCATCCTCTTCATCTTATTCCTCTTCACCAACAACATTGGTATTCAAACCAATCAAGAGGGATTCATCACTGATAGCTTTTTCCTTACCTTTAATCATCTTGGATGGGATCTAGGATCTCACATGCTCCATAATGAGTAGTAAGAGGCCCTCATGGAAAAAAAGAGCCCTCCTATTTTTTAGATGAGCATGCATCGACACTTCTAGTTCGAAGATAAAAGAAAGAAAGGGAACAAGATAAAAAAAACCCATATCTGAAATGATTCAACAAAGTGAAATATTGACCTAAAATTGTAGTATAGAAACTGTCTAGGGTAATATACTGCATGATGATCTCTGCAACATCAGCCCAAATTTTCTTCAAAGAAGTTTGTTCGTAGGCCCCAAGATGACAACTTAATCAGCTTCTTTCACTCATCATCCTTAAAGAACTAGTCCATGGCATCATCATTACTCTTCCTCTGCTTGAAAAATTTATGACCCAGCAATAGCAACTCATTTATGGAAGTAATAAAATCCTCATTAATCAAAAACTCTATTCCCCTCACCTGTAATATTTTATTATTCTAGTAGCTGACAAATTTTTCCAAGGCCCTAGGATCATGGCCATGGAGCCTTTCCAAAAAAGGTGTGAAATTCCTATGCTCTAAAATCCTCCAAATTTTATGATCCTTCCTCCATCTTGTATAGGAATAGGGATCAATCCTACTATAATCACCTCCCATGATAAAAAACACCATAAACTAAAACCCCACTAAAGAGACAGTCATTAAAAATTCAATAGGAAAACCAATACTCACAAAGCATGTGATGTGAAAGAAGGAATTAACACTCCAGAGAATGAGTTTAACCATAGCCATCATTTTGCAATAAAAATTTTGCATCCTCGAGAAGGAGGGAGTACTCCTCCCATGCCTTGGAATCTTTAATTCTGATAGCCTCATTCACAAAGAAATCTTCCAATGAGTTTCCCTCTCTATAAATATGAGTGACACAAGTTTCCTCAAAGGATCTAAGCATCATTATAGCATCCTCGATCAAATGATCAATTGTCCAACTTGGCTTCTGAATTACAAGTAGGTAGTTAATAATATTACGTGAATCTCCTTCAACCCAAAGCTTGGAGTATGCCCTGTCCAACATAAACTTGATACTAATAAACACAGCCTTGGCTTCCGCACGGTGATTGGTCCAGATTCCCAATGGGAGAACAATGGATGTTATATATACATACACACACACACACACACACACACACACACACACACACATATATATAATATATATGTTAAATATATAAAAGAAATTTGAAATATTTATAAGAAAATATAGCGTTGATATTAGTGTAGGATTTTTAAAGCCATTTAGCATATATTTTAAACATGCTTTAGAGTGAATTTGTATTCATGTATGAGTTTAAGACTAGTGATAGAGAATATGTTACACCTTAGCATATAAAATATACTATATCACAATATTAGTAGCTAAACACATTGTCTTTATCATGTTATTTAAATATAAAACATTGCATACATAACACAACCAATATACCAATGGTATATAGCATAGAAATAAGGGAACAATGCTTAAGTAATAGGTTGCACATAAACAATAGGTGGTGTATCAAGTATTTAATGTTGAGTAGAATGAAAATTTGGCAGTGCTGGAATAAAGTGCTTGGAATCAATACAAACCAATGTGTGAGTTTAAACTACCAAAGACTAAGTCAAATGCAAAAGAAAAAGTGAATGCTCACACACAAGAAGCTTTGAATTGGTCATTAGCAAACAATGACCAAATGAATAGGGCGAGAAGTGCATAATGTGGTGCCAACTTGTGAGAAGTAGGAATCAATTAGAAGTCTGATTTGCAATATGAAATATGAGAAATGGTCAAGTGTGATGCTGGCCAAAGTAAGTTGATCTGTAGAAGACAATTACCTTGCATTTTTTATTATCATTCTTTATGTCCTTTTTAGTAAGCAACTCATTCACTATGGTTGTGCATGTGTTTACTATGCCATGATTTTAGCTTCCACCTTTTCTTATTCTTGCTAACTTGAACCTTTTGGAATGAGAGGTGTCATCTTGGATACCCTATTTCTAGCCTGTAGTTGCTCACCTTTGTGTATAAATAGAGGTTCTCTTTACCTCAATAGGTACGCATATTTGCACTCTAGTCGCTTCAATTTTGAGTTGTGAGAGAGTTTTTGAGAGTTGTGAGAGGTTTTGAGAGTAATATTTTGGTGAAGAGAAAGAAAGATAGTTTAAGGAATTGCTTACTAATTTGGGAAGGCTATGCTGGGAATCCAACCCGATCAATTGGAGCATTGTGTAAACATGCATGCTGATTTCTACTCTTTTATACTTTGTTTTATATATTTGAAAAGATTATGTGACATTATATGTATTGTTTGGGAGAATAGTTCAAATTCTTTAGGGTATGATTATTCTCTTATTTATGTGTAAGTGAAAGATTCTAGATGTACCTATTCTAGAAATATCTATTATTTGAATGTAAGTATATTCTCCATAATAAGGAATGGGTGTTTATACTAGTATTAAATACTATTAAAAGATAGAGCTTATATAGTGATAATTAAATTGTTTGTCATAGAATTACTTAGTGCAAATATCATCATTACGATGTTGTGCAAACCTTGATTGGTAACCTTTTCTTGATTGATTGCTCTTATCTCCTTGATATAGAAAATTAGTCTTATCCCTAGTGTATGGTGTAAAATTGAAGGATATATCAATATTCAACAATAGGGTGGAGAGTTGTACTTACTAGTTATGTTATTTTAAATTAGAGTCTATTCCTATTTTCAGAAAACTAAAAGAGGGCACACGTTTTGATAACCCAAAACTATAATGTGATAAGAACTATGGGTGCAGATGCTCCAACTCCTCACAAGTTGATAAAGTCGTCCAAATGATATATAAATGTAGTAAACATGTGAATAAATAAGGAATTTTAAAAGAGAAGTATTATGATTCATTCATGTTCACTTGAATGTTACTTTACTTTAATCGAAACCCTATGCCGAGAATAACCTATTTGGTAGGGTTGTTTATTTGATTATTGATTGACACAAATAGGTTGAGAATTAGACTATATGATCTAATTGATCAATTGATTGTTGATTATATCCTTGTTGAATTAATTTACTATTAAATACTATACTTTTGATTGAGGTCATTTATTGATGAAAATATACCTTTTGATGGGAGTCATTTATTGTTGAGATTACACTCTTGAAGATTCTTTTATTGTTGAGAATTTACTTTTGAAATAGAGTCAAATAATGATGTGACCTTATGTTTATCCATATTTTTTATTGGTATGTTAGAATTAATTTGATTACTTAGAAGTAGTTTCTTAGTGTACTTAAAAGGTTATAGGTTATTCCTAGGGTTAAGGTTACTCAATGGCGTAAGGGGATAGCCTATGCATAGGTTATGAATGGTCAATACAAATCGATCTAGGAAGGAAAGTGAACTATATGACATCCACTTGAACTACTGGGTGATGAATACTTTGGCCAAAGTAGTGTAAGTTGCCACTATTTACACTATCAATCATTGTGATTTAGGTTTACATACTAGGTAGGGGAATGCCATATGTGTAGGTTGTAGCCACTGTGTGATAGATCTAGATATGTAGGACACAAAACCAAGCTTGGGAAGGTCAAATTTAATATGAGGATACCAAACCAATATCTTCGTTGAAGGGTAGGGCCACTTACCAATTTTATAGATGTGTGGGGGATCTTAGTTAGTCTGTGGTTGGAAAAAAGGTGTTTGAGTGATGATTCTCCTCATCAACAGGTGGACACGATTTGATGGAGGGCACCTAGACCATTCGTATACCTAGTACTAGTGAGCTCATGGAAGCTTTGTAAGTATTTATGTATCCGTTTCTATGGAAGATTGTAAAGGAGGAAATGTAATCATGAAATTATGTAATATGAAATCAATACTTTGGAAAGTTGAAATACTTTGTTGAAATGTAATGGGAAAGTTTGGAATGATGTTTATTTCAGATGTGCATACAATTTAATTACTTGAGGTTAAAAGCATAGTGAAATTATTGGTTAGAACATTTGGCATGCTACACACAGATTATCCTTCTCCAACCAAGGGTAGCCATTTGTTTCAAAGATAAAAGAATAGAAAAATCCTCCATAATTTTGTTGGTTTGTTGAGCTCTATACACTGAAAGGAAGAACAAAACCACCCCATAACTATCTATTCTAATACCATCGACCCCAGCATGCCTAGGATTGCCTCTAGAAGACCCATCAGTGTTGATTTTCAACACCACTTGAGGAGGGGGCAACCAACAACCACTTCTCTAGATATTCCCTTTGGCAAGCCACCCCAACCTAGGCTAAGGGCCACTCCTATCACAATCACAAATCCCCAAAGTATGGGCCACACCCATATCTCTTAGGTCCATAGGGATAGATATATCACACTTAGCCACTAAATTCTCCTAAAGAGAATCCAATATCCTCAACCATACCTGCCATGCCTGAATCTTCTTATCTTGAAAAAGTCATATGGTTTTGGTCTAGCCAGATATTCTAAATAATCAAACTTGGACCAATTTTCTAAGAAATCTAAAGGAAAGAGGTTTTAGCTAGAGGGATCTCTAGTCCATCCCAAAGATTAGCTAAAGAAGAGGCATGACTACACAACTGGTTCTATACTCCCCACCAGGAATTCCAAATCATTCTATCAAAGGGACATTGAAGAAATATATGCATAATACACTCTTCATTGCTATTGCACATAACACACATAGAAGGACCCTAAAATCTTTTCATCCATAAATTTTCCCAAGTGAGGCATTTATTTTTCACCACAAGCCAAGAGGATAAATTATACTTAGGCCAAGAGAACTTATTCCAAACTTGTTTCCACTAAGGGACCCCAACACTCTAGTAAATTTGCTTGTCCAACTCCTGATAGCTAGGGGCAACTGAGAATTTGTATTTCGGGTCATGCCCCTAGGGGAGAACATACCACTCTAGAAGATAATTACAAACCCTTCTAGCCAAAATATTAGCTATCTCCTGAAGTTCCTCCATAAAACCACCAAGCGACCACTCATGTGGGTCTTTCCACTTGTACATAGTTACCTAGTCAAGAACTTGAGAGGACTTGAAATCTACCACGCTACACCAACTGACATCAAGAAAAGTATTACATAAAGCCTACAAATGTGGGTATGTAGACATGATAGAGTGATACATATCACATTATTCAAACCAAAAAAGAGCCTCTAAGCCTCTATTACAGTTCCAAAATAACCCTTGCTTAAGTAGCTTGGCTCCTCTTTTAAGGGTACCCCAAATCATAGAACCCTTCTCTAGAAGGGTTGAATCTAGGTACATCAATGCTAACCACTCCCCTCAAATATTTTTAAGTGAGGATCCTAGCCTAATTCTAATATTTATGAGAACACCACCACCAATATAACTTAGCCGCCAAGGCTTTCCCATTCAGATCATCTTGTCATAGCCCAAGTCCACCTTCCTACTTCAACCTATAGGTAGTAACCCATTTAACCAAGATCCACTTCCTTAAGAGGAGATTACCAAACCATAAGAGTTTCCAAGAAATACTCTCAATTCTTTAATAAAACTTGAAGGAGCAGAAAGCACATAGCACCTATACAAAGAAGAGCCTAAACCATTGAATTCAAAAGAGTCACTTTGTCCATAGTAGAGAGCCACCTACAAGTCCAATCGCTAACCTTGTTGTGAAACTTATCAATAACATCCTGCCAAAAATTATTGGGGAGTGAACACATAGCCAGAAAATACCAAGATATACAAAGGGAAGCAAGTCAATCTAGAATATGAGAATTATAGCTATTCTCTTCTGAATAAGCTTTGAAGTATTAAATAAAAAGATGAAGGACTTACCCTGGTTGATACTTTGTCTTGAATCAGCCAAATAAATATCAAGAACTTGTCTCAAATTAAAATCCTCTTCAACTCTAGCTACACCCATCAAAGCAGTGCCATCCAAAAACTGAAGATGGGATTTGGGGGTAAATTATTACCCCAAGCTCCACACGATATTTAATAAATATCCCTAATCCTTCAGGCACTAAAATAAATAGGCAGGGGAAGAAGGGGTAACCTTTCCAAAGGTCTCTAGATTCTCCAAAAAGCTTAAAAGGTCCACCATTAATTAACATAGAGAAGGAAGAAGAGGTGACACAAATCATAACCCACTCAATCCAGGCACCACAAAACCCAAAATCCCTCAGAATCTTGGAAAGGAAATACCATTTAACATGATCATAAGATTTTGTCATGTCAAGCTTGATGAACATTCCCTCATCTTTGGAGGAGGCCAAGGAATGGAAAATTTCAACTACAATAACAATCCCATCTAGAATATGTTTGTTAGCCACAATGCAACCATATTCCTTAGAAATTAACCTTCCCAACCATGGCTTGAGATGTTTAGCTACCAACTTAGTAATAATTTTGTATAAAATATTGTACAAGGCGATTGGTCTAAAGAGATCCAAAGAATTATCTCCTCTTTTTGGAATAAGAGCAAGAAAAGTGGCATTCATGGAAATTAGCATTTTCTTGTTCCTTTGAGATTCCTAAACAACCTCAAGAAGATCAAGCTTGATAACTTCTCAAAACTCTTGAAAGAACTCAATAGGAAACCAATTAGGTCTTGGGGCTTTCTCCTTCTTCATTTGTACCACAATATCCTCCAACTCATTCATGGCGATAAACTTGATCAAAGAATCATTCATTTCACGAGAAACCAATGAAGGGATACAATCCAAAATTAGAACTTCTTCCTCATTGGCAAGATGGGAGTCCTCAATAAACAAGGAAAAGAACAAAACAATCTCTTTAGAAATCTCACCAAAGGAATAAATTTGATTCCCCTTAGAGGACTTGAGAGAGGAAATAAGATTACCCTGCCTTCTATCCTTAACATAATTATGAAAAAAGGAAGTGTTCCTGTCACCTTCCTAGAGCCAATTAATATGGGACTTTTTCTTCCAAAAACTTTCCTCTTGCATTTCTCATTCCTCCACCTCCTTCACTACCACAACTTCCAACTTACAATTTCCCTTAGTAATACCATGGTCCCAAATTTTCCAAGTAATGGAATCCAAGTGAGCTTGAGCTGAATTTTTATCCTGAAATTAATTACCAAAGTGGTGCCTATTCCATCATTTCAACATATATTTGACATATTGAAGCATCTTGGTGAAGAAATACATTATAGTGTCATGAGCTGACTTCCTTGCTCACCACAAAATAGGAACAAGATCGTGAAGTGAAAAATCTCAAAGTCACATAAGCTGAAATTTGAAAGAATGTTTTTTAGAATATCTAGAAAAGCATGTAGAGAATTTGATCAACCAATGATTTGATCCTCGCCAATCCAAAATTTCAAATTTATTCATCCAACTATCTCCTACCCAAAAGCTTGAAACCATGAACATGTCCAACTTTTCTAAAATAATAGCTTCCCCACTTCTTCTATTATTCCATGTAAGTATCCCATTGGAAGGTTTGATATCAACCAAGTTCAATAAAAAAACATTGTCCCTTAGAAGCTCAAAAGATGGTTCTAGGCAGGAAATAGCACCTCTATTCTCCTCCAATGAGTAGATTGAATTGAAATTACTCACCAAAACTGATGGGGAGACTTACCTTTCAAGAGCAGTCTTGATCTTCCCAAGACCTATTCTCTGGTCTTCCTAGGGTATTCCTCTTTACCCTATTCAGGGATCTCTCCTAAACCCCTCTCACCTCATAAGACTCTCCACCAATTTCAAATTCTTCTCCATTACTCTAAATTCGCCACTAGGCTTCCCTGGGCTCCAAACTAACCCAAAGTGTCCTAACCACTCCATGGGCTAGGAAATGATATTATACTATCTCTTTGTTGATTTGAAACCTCACTGATCCATCACATTGGATTCTTTCACCATTATCCCATCTCTTTCTTGAAAACTCCATTTTAGGCCTTGTAGCCTTTTGCCCCAACTAGGCCTCCTAGAACCCGTTTTCTTGGCTTTTCTCAAAAATGGTCTTAACAACCCCCAAATATTTTTTTGATATTATTTCTAGTGGTACCATAGGCTTCAATATTTACCAGGTGTAAGGTATCCCAAGTGGCCGTTCATATGATTGTCCTCATACCTCCCTAATTTCAAGGGTTTCAAGGGTTTTAGCTCCTTTTTCCAACTTTGAGGGCTTCAATGACCTCCTCAACTCTCCTCCTTGCACACACATGTCTGGAATACATGTTCCCACACTCCCATGATCTTGATTGGCACAAACCAATCCATTTAGCAGCTTTCTTTACTGCTGTCCTCTCCAAGCCACTAGCCAGAATGCACTTGCACTCGCTTAGTGCTTGATAGTTTCTTCACTTCCCCTACAAAAAAAGACTCCTAAACCTGTATGTACATTATTTACATAGTCCCCAGCTTGATTCCAAGTGTCCATGAGAGGAAAGTCATAGAAATTCAAGTGGGACTCATTATTCACAAAACTGGCCCAAACCGGCAGTGAGTCCAAAAACCCAAAAACTTGCAAAACCTTAACCAGTTGGTCTAAATGACTAATCTAATACTAGGTACAGTAAGTAAATGACAAAAATGAAACACTCAAAGCATCAGATTAGTCCTTTCAATCCATTCTTGACTGGATGAAGGCTCAAACACAAAAATGCACTCAAAAGTTGTTGAATTCCAATCACACAAAAATGCTCTCCAAGTCTCAATTCATGAAAATGAACTTCCAACCCAGGTATTACAGTTTGGATGAACTTATATACCTTTCTCCCACATGCTAGGACCCTTGGGTCAGACTTAGAACAACATTAATGCTATTTTTCAACTTTTAGGCCAAATTGCCAAGGCAACATTGCCAAAATGCTCAAATTGCCAAGATTTGTCTAGGAACTCATAAAGTTCAAGACTCTAAGCCAAACCTACCCTAACAAACTCTCAAAAAAAACCTAGGGAATTTATATCATAGTCCTTATTCCCTTGGTGGTTGGCTAGAACCACCTACAAGCCAAAAATCACTAAGATCTTCCAAAAGACCTTAAGGTGCTCCTGCACCATTCTCCCCCTGCAACAAAGAGGTTAAGGAACCTGTGATGTCAAGAGTTCCTCACTAATTCCATGCTTCTTAAAGTCACCTTCTGCTATCCAAGTAGCCTCTGACTCTGGTTGATGTCTCCACTTCACTAGGTGCTCCATGTATGTCTTGTGCCTAGTCTTCTTCTTCACCCTTGAGTCTAGAATCTTGTCCACTTGTGGGATGATCTGATCTGGTACCTTGAGTGCTTCCACATCCTTGTTTATCTCAGCATTGTACTGTTCTTCATCCATTTCTGGTCCTTTATACTTCACCAAGTCCTTCACATTGAAGATAGGAGAAATAGACATCTCCTTGGGTAACTCCACCTTGTATGCATTTGACCCATACTTAGCCAACACTTTACATGGCCCTATCCTTTTCATCTGTAGCTTGCTTGGTATGCCTTTCTGTAACCTTTCCTTGTTCAAGTATACCATCACCAAATCACCTATCTCAAATTGTAATTCTCTTCTCCCTTCATCTCTCTTAGCCTTCAACTTTTGATTAGCCTCTATCAATGTCTTCTTTACCTACTCATGAACCTCTCTCATTGACTGAGAAAAATCATCAGCATGTCCACTGATCCCTTCATATCCTTGTAGATCCCTAAGCTCAAGTACACCCCTTGGATGTAAGCCATATACTATTTCAAATGGACTCTTACCCGTTGTTCTATTTGTGCTATCATTGTAAGCAAATTCAGCTTGTGGAATCACTTGTTCCCATCCTTGTCCATACTCCTTAGTTAAGCATCTCAACAAGTTTCCAAGTACCCTATTGATCACCTCTGTCTGTCCATCCGTTTGAGGATGATATGCTGAGCTATGAGACAAGTTGGTTCCTAGCCTCTTCCAAAGATTTTTCCAAAAGTGTCCCATAAACTTCACATCTCTGTCTGCAACTATGCTCTTTGGCAACCCATGTATCCTCACTATCTCTTTGAAGAATAGGTGTGCAATGTGACTAGCATCATGTGTTGTTTTGCATGGTATGAAATGGATCATCTTGCTGAATCTGTCCACTACAACAAACACACTGTCCAAACCAGTTGGTGTCCTAGGTAGACCTACTATGAAGTCCATGCTTATGCATTCCCATGGTCTATTTGTGATGGGTAATGGCTGATAAAGACCTTCATTTTTTGATGTTCCCTTTGCCTTTTGACACACTCCACATTGCTCTACATACCTTCTTACATCTCTTTGCATCTTAGGCCACCAATAGAACCTCTCCACTAAGTCTAGTGTCTTGTTCAAACCAAAGTGACCACTCAAACTGCCATTATGCTTTTCTTGGATTAGATTCTCCCTCATGGAACCTCTAGGAACACACAATTGCTTCCCCTTAAACAATAAACCATTCTGCAAAGTGTAATCAGCATATTCACTGTGAAAATGATTCTCAAAATTCAGTACATACCTTGTATATTTCTGAGAAATCAGAATCTCCTTCATATAGGTCTTTGAATCCTTCAACCCCTGTGCTTTGTAGCTGTATCTCTTGGACAGTAAGCAACCTCCTACTAAGAGCATCAGCAACCTTGTTGTTAACCCCCTTCTTATGCTTGATGGTAAAAGTGTATGACTGCAAAAACTCCATCCACTTGATATGCCTCAAACTGAGCTTCTCTTGAGTGTTGATGTAACTTAAGGCCTGATTGTCGGTGTATACCACAAATTCTTTTGGCAATAGGTAGTGCCTCCACTTCTTAAGAGCCTGCACTAAAGCATACAACTCTAAGTCATAGGATGAGTACCTAGACTTTGCTTCATTCAACCTTTCACTAAAGAATGCCACTGGCCTGCCTTCTTGGCTTAGGACAACTCCTACTGCTATGTTACTTGCATCACATTCTACTATGAATGGTTTGTCAAAACTTGGTAAAACTAAGATAGGTTGGGTAGCTATCTCCCTCTTCAACCTTTCAAATCCTTCATTGGCTTCTTTGGTCCACACAAACTTTGTTTTCAGTCCTCCTTTGATGGTGTCAAGAACCGGTGCACAAATTTCACTAAACCTTCTCACAAATTTCCTATAGAACTGAGCTAATCCATGGAAACTCCTAACTTCTGTCCCTGTCTTTGGAGTAGGCCAGCTGAGAATGGCTTCAACCTTGCTTTTGTCCATCTTCAAGTTCCCTTGGGATACTACAAATCCTAGATAGACCAATTCTTGCTTCATGAACTCACTCTTCTCAAGGTTTATGGTGAGCTTCTCCTCTTGAAGTTTTCTCAACACAAGTTTTAGGTGCTTCATATGTTCTTCTTTTGTTTTGCTAAAGATGAGGATATCATCTAGGTAGACAACCACAAAGACTCCTATGTAGTCCTTCAAGACCTCATTCATCACCCTCATAAAAGTGCTAGGTGCATTTGTAAGCCCGAATGGCATCACTAACCATTCATACAACCCTTCTATGGTTTTAAATGCTGACTTCCATTCATCTCCTTCTTTCATCCTAATCTGATAATAGCCACTTTTCAAATCAATTTTGGAATAGAACTTAGCACCCCCTAAACAGTCCATTAGATCTTCTATCCTAGGAATAGGAAACCTATATCTAATGGTTATCCTATTTATGGCCCTAGAATCAGTACACATCCTCCACTTGTCTCCCTTCTTAGGTGCCAACACAACTGGAACAACACATGGACTTATGCTCTTTCTGATCAGCCCTTGGTCCAAAAGTTCTTGAACTTGCCTTGCTATCTCTTTGTTCTGCTCTGGTGTCATCTTGTATGCAGCCTTGTTAGGTAGTGTTGCTCCTGGTATAAAGTCTATTTGATGACTGATTGCTCTCTTGGGTGGTAGTGTAGCTGGTGTACCTTCACAAATGATGTCCCTAAACTGATCCAACAGTCGCTTCACTTCTGCTATCATAGGTAGCTGATTAGATAACTCCTCTTCCTTTGGCTTCAACATGATTGCATATGCCTCTCCTTCTTCCTCCTTTATGTCCTTTAGGAATCCCTTTCCACTCATCAAAAGTGCACTAGTTTCTGCCTTTTCCACTGTGTTTTCTTCTATCAAAGACTGAATTTTATAAGTCACTCCATCCTTCTTGAATGAGTACTTATTCTCCTTGCCATGGTGTACTGCCTCCCTGTCATATTGCCATGGTCTGCCAAGCAGAAAATGGCATGCATCCATTGGTAACACATCACATAGTATCTTGTCTTGATACTTTCCTATAGCAAACTCAACCCAAACTTGTTCATTGACCAATATATTATGCCCTTTGTTCAACCAAGTAACCTTGTAAGGACACACATGGGGTATCTTGATGAGTTTCAACTTTTGTACTGCCTCCTCTGAGATGACATTATCAATTGATCCTAAGTCTATGATGACCTTGCAAACCTTACCTTGTATCTTGCACTTGACTCTAAAAAGAGCTCTCCTTTGTTTGTGTTCATCCTTGGTAGGTGCTTTGATCAAAATCCTTCTTAACATGAGTTGTTCTCCTTTCTCTGAATCCAAACTTACTTTTGAGTTTTTAGAGTAGTCCTCTTCTTGGACATATGTAATCTTCCTCTCACCTTGTGAAGATGTTGGCTTGTCTGGACACCTATAAGCTGGATGACCCAACTATCCACAATTGTAGCATTTCATGGAAGAAAAGTGTGAACTTCTCCCAAAGCTTCCTAATCAGCCTCTTCCACCATTGTTAGAGCTTCTACCTCTGTATCCCCCTCTATTATTTTCCTCATGGGATTGTTCTCCAACCTTGGAATCCCCTTGACCTTTGTTCTCATGGCTTCTTCCACCAAAACCTCCTCTATGTCCACCTCTAGAGTCTCTACCTCTTCCTTTACCTCTAGTATTGGAATCTTGTTTCTTTTTTAGTTTCTCTTCCACCTTAATAGCCATTTGATAGCAGCTATGGAGGGTAGTAAGTGTGAAAAGACTCAACTCCTCTTGTATGTTCCATCTAAGACCGTTTAGATACCTAGCAACCTTGATGCTTTCAACTTCTTGCACTCTAGATCTAAGGCTTAGTTTTTGGAACTCCTCTATATATGCAGCTACATCTAGGTCTCTTTGTCTGAGATTTTGTCTCTTCTTGTGCAATTGAATATCATAGTCTTCAGGTAGATAGTTCTCCTTCACTTTAGCCACCATAGTTTTCCAACTTCCTATGGGTTTCTTGCCTTCCTTCTCTCTTTCTTCTTGTAGAAACTTCCACCAAGTTAGTGCTTGTCCTCTTAGCCTTGATTTGGCTATCTTCACCTTTTGTGCCTCTGTAATCCCATCACATTCAAAGTGATTCTCCATTCCCTCAATCCATTCCATAACCAACTCTGCATCCATTCTTCCTGTGAACATAGGGATACCTTCAAGTGCCTTGCCACTCAAAGCCTTCAATGCTTTGAGGAAGGGTTCCTCTACTAATGGAGGGTCAGGTTCTGGTTCTATGTCTTCCTCTATTTGATTCTTACCCTTATCTTTATCCTCTCCTAACTGTACCTTCATCTTGCTTGCAGTCTCTGCCACCTCTTCTAGTTTGTGCTTCATCTCTTCCATAGCCTCTTCAAGATGCTTATTCTTTTCTTGTTGCTCTATCAAGTCTCTAGCTAGCTCTGCATTGGTCACCATGGTGTTCTCTCCTATGGATTCACTTCTTTCTGACATTCACTTCTCAATTCCCAAGCCTTGTATGGCTCTGATACCAATTTCATGGGGAGACTAACCTTTCAAGAGCACTCTTGCTCTTCCCAAGACCTATTCTCTGGTCTTCCTAGGGTATTCCTCTCTACCCTATTCAGGGATCTCTCCTAAACCCCTCTCACCTCATAAGACTCTCCACCAATTTCAAATTCTTCTCCATTACTCTAAATTCGCCACTAGGCTTCCCTGGGCTCCAAACTGACCCAAAGTGTCCTAACCACTCCAGGGGCTAGGAAAGGATATTCTACTATCTCTTTGTTGATTTGAAACCTCACTGATCCATCACATTGGATTCTTTCACCATTCTCCCATCACTTTCTTGAAAAACTCCATTTTAGGCCTTGTAGCCTTTTGCCCCAACTAGGCCTCCTAGAACCCGTTTTCTTGGCTTTTCTCAAAAACGGTCTTAACAACCCCCAAATATTTTTTTGATATTATTTCTATTGGTACCCTAGGCTTAAATATTTACTAGGTGTAAAGTCTCCCAAGTGGCCGTTCATATGACTATCCTCATACCTCCCTAATTTTAAGGGTTTCAAGGGTTTTAGCTCCTTTTTCCAACTTTGAGGGCTTCAATGACCTCCTCAACTCTCCTCCTTGCACACACATGTATGGAATAAATGTTCCCACACTCCTATGCTCTTTATTGGCACAAAAAAATCCATTTAGCAGCTTTCTTTACTACTGTCCTCTCCAAGCCACTAGCTAGAATGCACTTGCACTCGCCTAGTGCTTGATAGTTTCTTCACTTCCCCTACAAAAAAAGACTCCTAAACCTGTATGTACATTATTTACATAGTCCCCAGTTTTATTCCAAGTGGCCATGAGAGGAAAGTCATGGTAATTCAAGTGGGACTCATTATTCACAAAACTGGCCCAAACCGGTAGTGAGTCCAAAAACCCAAAAACTTGCAAAACCTTAACCAGTTGGTCTAAATGACTAATATAATGCTAGGTACAGTAAGTAAATGACACAAATGAAACACTCAAAGCATCAGATTAGTCCTTTCAATCCATTCTTGACTGGATGAAGTCTCAAACACAAAAATGCACTAAAAAGTTGTTGAATTCCAATCACACAAATATTCTCTCCAAGTCTCAATTCATGAAAATGAACTTCCAACCCAGGTATTAGGGTTTGGATGACCTTATATAACTTTCTCCCATGTGCTAGGACCCTTGGGTTGGACTTAGAACAACATTAATGCTATTTTTCAACTTTTAGGCCAAATTGCCAAGGCAACATTGCCAAAATGCTCAAATTGCCAAGATTTTTCTAGGAACTCATAAAGTTCAAGACTCTAAGCCAACCTACCCTAAAACACTCTCAAAAACAACCTAGGGAATTTAAATCATAGTCCTTATTTCCTTGGTGGTTGGCTAGAACTACCTACAAGCCAAAATTCACTAAGATCTTCCAAAAGACCTTAAGGTGCTCCTGCACCAAAAACCCAAGGAAGATAAGGATCAAGGGAGTGCACATATCAAACATGATACCTCAAAAAGGATTGAACTCACCAAATTCCAAACTAGAAGCTGCCAAAGAAATAGGTTTCCTTCTAGAGAGCCACCAAATTGGAGAAACTCTACATGGATCCCATAAACAAGAAACCCCACTGGAACTACCTTGCATCCCAACACACTAACAATGACCTCTACCCCAAATCTTAGAGGCCATATTCAAAATACTTTCCATAGAAAAATTAGTCTCTTGAAAAAAACCAAGTTGGGAGAAAGAATCCAAATCAACTCATGAATAAATTTTTTTCTAGGGATGTTATTCATACCCCTTACATTCCATGATAGAACAATCATCTTTGCATATGGGAGAAGTGAGAATCAATGGTTCTCATTGATCCAAATTCCACCAAGGTCTCACCAATTAACTTTACATTTTCTTGATTCTTTTTTTGTCCAACCTTAAGAGGCTTCTTTGGAGCGTCCTTTTAGGGTGCTTTTTTTGCAGGACCAAGGTTGTAGAAGATGCTTTACTTTTTCCAATGTCTACAACATCCTTTCCTACAGTGATTCCAAAACTGGGTAAGTCGGATCTATCTTTTACCTCTAACAAAAAACTTTCCCCAACCTTCCTAGGAGTAGAGGGAAGAATATTTGTGTCCATTTGAGCTTCTTGATCCCCCAATTAAGAAGAGATGAAATTAACATTTTCTTGAATTCCTAGATGAACCTCATCTAAGGAACCATGTGTCCCCTGCATACCTAAGGGAACAACTTATTCTTGAGCCAAATCATCTAGAGCATCAAATATGTTGAAGGTATCCTCCTATCTATCTGTGAGGGTTCTCTTTTGACCTCTACCTTTTTTACTAGACTTAACAAGTACAAAATCTTCCTTATTATACAACACCTTTTGCATTGGAGCTTTCCCTTTATCCTTCTATGGTTTAGATTGAGTAGGGACATTACCCATACCAATCGCATGGGTGACCCTAGGAAAATTATGTTGCAAGTGGCCATATTCATTGCATAACCGACATTAGAAAGGTAGAGCCTTGTAGTCCAAATGCTGAGTCCAAGAGGAATACCCTATACAAATTTCCACTGAGTCTAGTAGTAGATTATTTAAATCAATCTTAATGCACACACGAGAAAAATAAATCACCTTTTTATTTAGTGTTTGTTGCAAAGGACCGACAAGCTTCCCAAGTAGGAGAGCAACCATCTACAATATATCAGTTCTTTGAAACTCTAGAGGTAGGTGTGGAAGACACACCCAAATACCTAGACCCTAGAGGGGAGCTCCTTTGTAGAATTAAATCTCGCATGCATTAGTTGAATTAAAAGTCCCACCTGATTGTAGAAATAAAGCCCACCTTCAAAATCCCTATTCCTATTTGACAAACAAGAAAAAATCACCATGAAAAAATTATTGGCCACCAACATTATATCTATATCACCCTTAGGGTTCCATGTCTTACAAACCCATTATTCCAAAAGTGGGAGCGAAACCCACATCCCCATAAACTTGCAAATTATCAAATGGTTTCTAAAAAATCCCACATCCTCAACCATTGAGTCCAGTTGGAAAACCAGGCGATCTTGAGATCTCTCCAACACCCATTCACTTTTTAGAATTTGAAAACACCATTGTTTGATGATCCCTCACCAAGATTAGCCATATTCAGATGATTTAGACCTCCAAGTGGAGAAGAGGCAAGATTTAACTAATCCATAGATGAATGCAACACTATGCAAGGATGAAACGGATCCCCGCCACCAACACTACCAATTCCATATGGGAGCCAATGATTGAAACCAAGCCACAAACAAAACAAAAAAGAAAAGAAAGAATACAACCATAGTCTTTGCAAAAAACAAGCCCCCCAAACACAAAAGATACCCCCACGCAATGAAAACACCCCCAAACTCCTTCACACACCTCCCCATGCACATGCACTAGAAGAATGCTTGCATGTAGGCCACGACCTGCTATAGGCCACACATCCTCATGCTCACCCGTTGATTCTCCATCATCTAATATTCATTATACTCACTCAATATTTGTTAGTGTTTTTCATGAAAAGCTTTTATTTTTCACTAAATGACATTTTCTTATAATATATAGTTTTGTTACAATTTTTTTTTTTTCATTTCTTGCAATTAAATTAGTAATTCCAATATTTAGTGCATAGATATTTTTAGTAATTTTTTATATGCTATTAAATTTTTAATTGATATTAACAAAAACTTAGACGTAAATATTATTGTAAAATATTTTTCCTTTGTCTATTTATGAAATTGAGTATTTTGTTGAAACAAGGAAATCAACTCTATGTGTATTACAAGCTTTTGAAATGTTTTGATTTGCTATTTTTTCTATTTTCTTGAATATAAATTATTTTTGGAGTGGACCTATTATATAAAAATAAATAAATAATATTACTAAAAAAATTATTTATATGTTATGCTTTTTAAAATTATCATTCTAAATATAAAATATTATCTTTAAGTAATTTTGTTGGCCCCACGCAAATGACATCAAATCGACCATTTTAAATTAGAAAAATATAACATATGGGTAGAAGAAGAAATTGTTGCCACATAAGCCTTTTTTATTAAAGTACCTTCAATTGAAAAATGTTCAACTAAATATGGTATGACCTTAAACCATAGTTAGATAAAAAGAGGATTCGGTCAAACCCTTAGCATCCTCGCTATCCTTCATGAAAGCACATTGGAATAGATCAAGAATTTTTTTATACTTGATTAGTTGATATATGCAACCAAGTAGGAAAAAATATTGATCTACTTGAACTTTTCCTCCAACTACACAACCTCAAGAAGTTATTTCATTTGGTTTACAAGTAGAAGTGTCAAAAATAATGGTCCAAACCCTTATTTTATAGGGAAACCTTTGAGACAATTTGATCAAATAGGATTTAACTAAACCCTCTACTAGCATGGAGTATCATGCTTTTCTTGACTAGGTTCAATCAAGTTTGGTTTGACCAAACATATTTTTTATTGAACCTATATGCTTTTGACCATGTTTTTCTTTGGGAATCTTTAATTTTGGCCCAAAAGTGGATTCACTTATGTTCTTTTTCCCATGTAAATCTCTTGAATTCAAAACACAAACTTACAAAGACTTTGTTCTAGCCATAAAACACTATTTGAAATAGATGATAACCCAAAAGTGTAATAACACCTAAAAATTATCGTATCACATTTGTCTAATCATTTTGGTTTTTATTTTTGTTGGTTAATAGGGTAAATGACACAATAAAAACATTTTCACAATAAATATTTGATTCAATAAAACATGTGATTAATCTATTAAAATTAATGAAAAAATGAAGTAAACATAACAAGTGCAAACCATAAAACTAGATTTATGTGGAGAAACCCTTACTAGAAAAAAAAAACCACTACTAAAAAGACTAAAGCATGTATTAATCTCAAAAGAATATACACCAATAAAATCCATTATTCTTCTACTAATAAACCAGTAGAATCAAATTACTTGCAAAATAACCTTACAATACACTATACCATTCCTCTAATACATACAAAATCTAGAAACAAGAAAGTGCCAAGTGGTATCCAAAATCATGACTCAAAACTATAAGCTACACCAAAAATAAAATTTTCCTATGGTCATGGTCAAAATCTCAAAATAGTATGTAACTTCTCTTACACCTCTTACAACCTTGTTATGCATCATAGATGTCATAGGTTATACCATAATAATCAAATTGATCAAGATCCCAATTATAGGTACTTCATGAGTGTATTCAATATTTATTTCATAACCACCAAATTGGGAAATTGCTTTATAATTTTGAATTTCAACCTTTTCAATAAAACCTCTCTATTCAAAGTCATCTTACCCAATATCCCAAGTATTCTAGATAATTAATAATAAATAAATAATTTCCCCACCCACACATGGGAATCCCATTTATACCACTCCAACATGTTTAAATATTACACATTATTTATTGTCTACATAACTTAATTTAATCAATCAAGAGTTAGGATTGCAAGGTGAATGACACCCCTTATCATAGCATTCTCCCAATTGATATTTATATTATAATACATATAAGAAATTAAAAATAAATCAAGTGTTAGAAGAGGTAAGGTCCATGCTATCGTTGTACCAATTAAATTTTTCATGTTCATTGGCTCATGAGAGAATCTTCAACATTAATGAAGGTGTCAATCTTATATTTCATGAATCTACCAACATCAACCATCTTGTTGATAAAGTGATAATAAATATGAATGTTTTTATACAAGCATGTGGTATATTACATTCTTCACCCAATAGATGGTTCTTTACTTTTCATGTCTAATCATGAATTGTCTACACTCCAAGCCAATACCTAAACACAATTTATATAAACATAACACCTCTTTACAAGTATGTGTTTCAACCATGTACTCTACTTCCATAGTGAACAATATGTTGGAAAAGCCATGTCACAAACCCAAGCACTACAATGCACAACACAAGGAGACCAAGGGAACACACCTTGCAACACAATAAAATTGTAGTTTGAGACTTTCTCATCCAATTGAAATCTCCTAACAACATAAACACACAATCACTCATGAACCTCCTGCTATCCAAATCATTGGCCCAATCTTTATCAACAAAGCCCTATATATCAAGCAATTTTCTAAAATCATTTATCCCATGATAAAAAATATAATGACTTAAATTCTCTTACAAATATCTAAAGAACCTTCTCACATAACTCCAATGATTTTTTCCCAGGTTAGACATAAATCTACTAAGAACTCTCACTAGTCTTATACAAACCATAGCATACATTAGGCTATCTATGATATTAGTATATATAACATTAAGTATATCCTTCAATTCATAATCTAACTTAGGATAATATCCAAAGATAAATTAGAACTAATAGGTAAAGGAATTCATATTGGATTATAGTATACATTACAAACCTCTACAAAATACTATGAAAATACTTTTAAAAGGCCAAATAATCTTGTAAAATTGACTCTAGTTAATCTCCACACATAATGTATTTTTCAACCCCCAAATCCTTCATGAAAACGAATCATTATTTTGGGAAATTTCAGTCAATCATCTCAGAAAGAAACATTTGAGATCAGTAGTGCCTTTGGTAGAAGACACATACTAATATGCCATAAAGCAAAATCAAACATACTTCATTTCCCACACTAATCCTTTTGAGATAAACTCATGCTTAACCAGTTTCAACAACACCATTAACAAATTCAACAAGAACTAACAACCATGAAAGATGAAACATAAGATATGAACACAAAGATATACATGGGGAAAACCCTTTTGGGTAGAAAACCCCACACTCCAAAATCCCATATCACCATTGTATTATTCAACAACAAAATATAGTTACAATACAATATCAGGCTCATCAACATCTTGTTCCATTCTAGAGAATATTTGGCAGCATAACCCATCGCGACCACCTCCCTCAATGAGAGACATCTCATTTGGCTACACAGCCTCAAGATTCGACCACTAGCCTCTTGACCTCTTTGTCATACAATTGCTCAGCCTTCACCTTCTGCAAGATTCATCTCTCTTTGGCTACCTAGCCTCTTGACCATCACCCAGGTAACTGCTACTCTGATATTGTCTTTCTCTCTCACCTTTGACTCTTCAACTACTACACCCCTTTAGGGTTACACCTTGAGCCACACGCCATCATCCAACATTTTTGGCCATTGGATAACCAATCAAATAAATCTCCATCATTGAACTTAGGGTTATCCATGTAACACCATGCCGCCCAGTCGAAGAGACATTCATTACCATCTCACCGCATTCACCGAGCACATGGGCCCACATGCCATCTGTCCTCCACATCATTTCCACCTATCAGCCCTCATCACGATCCACCATTGTCACCATCCTATTGGGTCCCACCACACTGAATGCCATCGAGCCATCGATAGGACAAAGAACAAGGTGCCACTGATAAAGAACTATCCACCCAATTTTCACATTACTGCTCCAAGAGTCCCCACATCTGTTTGCTTCCAAGTTGCTATATCACTAAAAAAATCAAACTTCAAAACCTCATGTCATAGGTTGTGAAGTCTATAGAACTTGTGACTCGTCGAAAACAAAGGGATTGCTCTATCACTCAAAACTTGAACTTCTGAACCTCATGTCAGAGGTTAGGAAGTTCTCAAAACCTGCGACATGTTGACAACAAAGGGATCTCTCTATCACTCAAAACCCAAACTTCTAAACCTCATGTTAGAGGTTGTGAAGTTCTCAAAAACTATGACATGCCAAAAATAGAGGGATTAACCTTCACTTCACAATCTCTAATTTGGGAGGTTATGAAACTTTAGAACCCCATGACTTCAAATAGAAAAACTTGAAAAATAGTGACTTAACTCAGGCTGATGGAGGAAAACACAACTGCTCCAGGAAGTTGATCAAGCCAATAAATTTGAGTCACATTTCTCAATATTCTTCCACTTGATGAAGAACTTACTAGCTCCTTCCAAAGCAAACTCAAGAATCTTAAATAATGCTTCTGCACTCCAACCAAGACACCTACAATGACATCCAATATGTCCACCAAATCAGGCAACAGTTCTAGCCATCTACCATAGGAAAAAGGAATGATCCAAGGTGTATATGCACCAGTCTCAGGAACACAATCATTAGATCCTATAGACGATGAGGGATTCAAACAATGTCACCACTCCATTGTGCTCACAAGCTATACAAAAGAAACATAACATCAAATTCAAAGCCCTCAAACATGAACACAACCATGAAGTCATTCTCGAGAAACAAGATAGAACAACTAGAACAAGTAGACAACTAATTGCTCCCATCCAACTAATCAACCTACATGATTCAAAATAACACACACATCAAGTGCTAATCCATCCAATCACATACCTCCAAGGTATCCAAATCATCAAACTCATGCCACTTACATAGCCAACCCATCAACAACAAATAGAAGCTCCAAGTTCCAACCAATCGAAGAAGACCAAACACATCTAAGAACTCCCACTGCATGGGTAATGCCAAATCTTTAAAAAAATGCATAACGAGTCTACCAATAGCATAAAATAGAGAGTTTATACATGTAGTTTCAAGGAACCATCCACAATGATATGTAAAACTTGTAAATACAACTCTCACATCAAGTCTTCATAACCAAGACCTCAGAGAGAAAATTCTACACATCATATACCTATAGAAAAATCCTTCTACATACACCTCTAAATGCCAATTGTGTCAAGTATGATCTCCTTCACAACACCCCAAAAGAAAAGCCTTAACAACATCGAATCGTTCAATCACCAAAATCAAACACTACATATTTCATGTAATTATATGGATGTAAGCTTCTCCAAGAAGATCAAACTATTTCATTTCCCATGTTAGGAAATATGTCCAAATCACCTCCTATACTCAACATCAATGAATGTAATCACAATGTATAAGGAGATAACCATGCTATCCATCTCTCAATGAATCATTTAGAAACATCTAATAGCAGTTCAAGATCCATATCCATAAAAGAAAGCATAAAACACCTGATAGAAATAATGGGTAATACCTCTCAAGCAATAAACTACTGAGTGGACCAAGAGTTGGGAATAAGAATGATCCTCCCGAATAACCAAGTCATCATGAATTTGTTGTGCCCTTAGCACACACGCTCCGTTCAGAATAGGGACCCTCTTTTCTTTCCCTTGCTGGGTCATTTTTTTTGTTGCCGCTTTGTTTTGCGTGCCCATTTTCGTGCCCCTGATGGTCAATGAACCTTCAAAGTTTAATCCTAAGTTGACTGTGCTTCCCCTTGGCTTGTTTTGTCGAGTGTTGGTACTTTCTAGGGTCTCTATGGCAGTTTGCTTCTGCCAGTGGCCCTGGACCCGGCCGGGCCCGCCCCCTCGGGTTTCCCTGTTGAGCCTGCCGTTCTCGACAGCGGATGGTTCCCGTCCTCCCGGACCCTGGGTCCCGGCTCTATTTTCGCCGTCTGAAATGTTTGCGGGGAGATTGTCATTGCCTTTGGGCTCTCCGGGCCCGGGACTCCGGACTTCTGTTCTCGAGGTTCCGTGAATGTTTCGTCGTTCCTCACGGTGGACCTCTGACGGAGTTCCGCCTTCCGGGCCCCGACCTCTCCTTTGCCACCGGTGATCTCCAAGCTAAACTTCCCAAACAGCCGTCGTCTTGTGCCTTCCCGGTCTCCGGACCCTGGGATCTCCCACCATCGTCGACGAATTCAAAATCACCAACTTCCTGGCTCACCGTACCTGCATTTAATAGGGCCATTAATGGCGGTTTGGGTATAAATACAAGGTTCATTCCTGTCATTTTCACTTGTCAGTGTTGCAGAGAGTGATCAGAAAACTTGCTAGAGGAGCCCACCGTCTTCGAGACCTTCACACTCATCGCCCTCATCGTCACCTCATCGATCGTAGGTGGATCCCACACCTCCCTGCATCAAGGGTTCGAGGTAGGTTCTTCGTTCACCCTCCCGAATAGTGTTTTCATGGTTTCCAGGGATTAAAATGAACAATAACAATTAAAATAACATATAAATGGTGAACCATGGCATCACGATCGAAACCTAGGTCCTCAAAAATTGAGAAAACTGACACAACACCCCCTTGACCAATTCAGAGCTTTATCTCCGCACGACCATTCTTCGCGGGGGCATTCGTGACCCTCAAGCCTGGATGCTCCCTTTGCCGGTGGAGGCTTAGCAAAAACTAGAGATACCGAAACAGCTTTTGGGCCTCTCGGGCCCGGGTATCCGGGATTCTGCACCCAAGATTCTGCACCTGAGATTCCGCCCCTCATTCTTCGTTGGCGAAACTAGTCCTTGTCGGCGAGGCTCATGGCGGGTTTGCTGTCACTGAGACCTCCCCGATTCGGTAGGACCTTTCACCAAGCATATCCTGCTCTTGTCGAGTGATTTGTCAGGGAGACATTCATCTGTCGCCAAGACCTCACCATGAGCTCCTTTGGTCTTGCCAATGCCTTTGCTTTCGGCGAGACTCCTAGTGGTCGCCAGGACTTCACAATGAAATCTTTGTCTTGGCAAGCCCGGATCCCCTGTCGGGGTGACTTCACGAGGTCGGAAAGAGGTTACGCCGATGGGACTCTTTGTCAGGGAGACATCACTGGTTCGCCAAGACCTTTCTCCAACCTAGGAAACTTACACCGAAGACTCCTCTTGTTGGCAAGACCTTTCATGTTCGCCAAGACCTCACGACGACATCACTCTTCTCTTGGCGAATACCCGACGTCCTTCCGACCTCCGGGCCCCGATCCCCCATTCGTTGCTGGGATCCAACTTGAACAAACTCATCCATGCTCAGTGTCCATCCACCCTCCGGGCCCCAACCTTCCCTCATCCACCTTTCCAAAAGGGGCAAATCTCACCTGCCCCTTAGAGCTCCGGCCTTCGCCCTTCCGACTGCCACAGGACTGAAAATGAAATCAAATAGCGAGCGCTTATGCCGGGTCTGGTCTTGCTCTTGGCTGTCGGCGAGACTTAAGGACCTCGCCAAGACCTTACCCCACCGCCGTGACCTTTCACTGACTTCTCTTCCCTTGTTGCGCTAGTTGGTGAGACCCGAGGCGTTCGCTATGACTTTGCATCGATGGTTGATCTCTTTCTGACCTTCACACCGGGCCCTGACCGCCGAGCCGCTGCCTCCGGACTTCCCCCCAGCGATGGCCATTCCAAACGGCGAAGGATGGGCGACTTCCTGGTGCCTCAGGCCTGAGCACTCAAATGGAAAATTACTATCTTCTGACCGCCGTACAGCCCGCCGGACCCCAGACCCCGGAGTTCCATCTCTGGAATTCTATTTCTGATCTGCTATTCCAAACAGCCATCTCCTGATGGCTTTCCGACCTGGTACCTCTGGATGCTCCTAAGCTGACCCAAATGAGCCCAATCCGAAATCTGATCTCAACCCACATGCTTGATCTTGGTCTTCTTCATTGTGAACCTTTTAAATTATCAAAATTCAATCGGAGAGAATCTCCCAGAGCCCTCCACCCTATTTTCCTTTCCAAAACGGCATTCCTGCCAGGGAAGTCCGGCCTTCTAGTCTCGGATTGTCCCACAGATCTCAATCAAAATTCCAAATGATATTGAGAGATAATGTTCATGTTATGCTTGATAGATTACTTAAAATGGATTTCATCTTTGGGATTTCAACTAGCGTGAACACCTTCATTATCAGTTGCACTGCTACGCCTTTGCTTGCAGAATATATGGAATCGGGTATAGGACCTTTAGGAGCAGCTGTCGAGAAGGACAAAGGAAAGAAGTTAAAAAAAAACTCCTTGAGGGAAAGAAGACAAAGGCCATATGAAATACCAATTATAGGGTGAGCCTCTGCACTCAAAGGTTACCATGGATTGGAAAGAAATCACCGACACCAACATAGGCCATGTCAATATTGACGAATTTATACAAAGGGTCAGGGTCAATCCAACGACCAAGAATGCAAGACTGATAAGACAAAGCGGAATAGCAAAGGAAATGGGCTTTCCTCCATCTCTTGTAGCCCCGGAGCTCGTCATGGCCTGTCGGCAGGCATATCAATCATATACAAGGACAATTTTTGACAGGGATGGTAACATTCTTGCCGACATGTCGGCTGAAGGAATCATAGAAACCTTCCATATCCCTACTTTTCAAGAAATGGAAACACCCACCATTGAAGAATGTTAGGCAACATGGAATGATAATCCGGTGGGCTGTAAAAGGTCAATAAATCAGCATTGGCTTAAAGAAAAGTGGGACAGTGCTGTGAAGGTTCGTCACAAACTCTTCCGCAGTGACTTCCACGAAGATTACCATGACTTGGTCACGATGCTAAGTAGGGTGATGGGCCTCCCTATGGCCGCCTTCTTTCAGGAATGGATGGTGTATTTTGTTGAGCAGATCCTTTGGGGGAATGATGATGTTACAACAAAGACCTCATTCGATTGGGGAGGCATAATTAGCAACTTCTTTCATGAGCAATTCATCAACGTGAAGAAAGGCTCCAAATTCTATATGACTTCATACCTCATGTACTCCTTGGAAAACTAGAGGCAATACAACAGTTTATTTGTGGCACCCGATTAGGAGTAGGGTCAAAAACTCAAGGTCTATGACAGATACCCCCAGCTCCAGTACATAAACTTCAAGGGGGATTATTGTAGAGTGAATGACGCCTTCATCGGCCATATTGTCAGAATGATTGCCGGGGATTTCGAAAGGAGGGTTTCTCACAGTGCTCGAGCATTGTTGAGGCAATATGCCTTTCTCTTCATCCAATACCCAAAGTTCACATACATCCATGCCCAGGGCTTCACCAAAAGACAAAACAGGTTGCCTCAATACCCCAACGACCAAATCATCTTATTGGAGCTTTCTCGGCAGCTCCAACACATACAGGCTATCTTCAGTAGCAAACACATAGCAGGGATTTCTTATCCCATGACTCTTGGCCAAGGCATGTATAAACTACAAACTTCCCAGTGTGCTGCTAACTCTGAGAAAGAACTAAAAGATTACCATTTCTACCTACACACTGCTCGCCCATGAATAGACCCACATGGTCACGTAAGAAAGGCACTAGGGCTGGGATTCACTCATCTCCATCACATTGAAGACTTTTGGGGAGATTGTCAGGATGATAAAGAAGTACGTGCAAGGCACTATATGTGAATGACTATGCAGTTTGTAAGGAAGGTGCAGCCATTCCCCATACCAGACCAGGTCGAGGAGGACGAGGCCACCATAATGCACCCCAAGTACCCTACAGTCACCAATCTGCCAATACCAACAATAGACTGGGATGAGGAAGAGGTTGATGACCTTGACACCATAACCAAGCCAATCTTGGCCCGTACCAAGGAGTGGGTTAATGAATGAGTGGCCTGATTAAAACAAGGGGTGGTCCTAACGTACGAAGGGCTCAAGAGTGAGCCAAGTGCCACGAATGACGCTGCTGCCACCACTTCAACGGGCGGGACATCCAAGTCTCCCCCAGTTACCAGGTCTAAGAAGAGGAAGGAAATGAAAATGGAGCAGTCTCCTGACCCCAAGGTTTATACAAGGAAGGATCTGGGGGGATCACCCTCTAAGAGGCTAAAGCAAACATAAGGCACCAAAGAGCAACCATTAATCTGGGAAGAGGAGGCCAAAGATACTGATCAAATCAAACCTGTCCTGGCTCTCCCTGCTTCGGCTCCCCCACCTACCTCTCTAGCCATGATTGCCACATCCCTGTCGGTGGTGGACATCTCTGTCCATCTTTCCCCTTCGCCCCCAACTGAGCCTGTGATTGTGATTGACTCCTCCTCTGCCATGAATACTCCTCCTTCCTCCGCTGCCATGTCTCCCACCACGTCGCTTCCTCTAGCTACGGTGACGACACCTATACCCACTTCCACCATGTCTGAGGCTCTCTCGAGACATATACAGAATCTCCCCCTCGAGCTCTCCTAGATCCTAATGGATCCCACTCTTCAGGCAGCCCTTGCACAAGTCCTCGCTACTGCTCAGTCTTCACAACCGTCGACGGGGCCACCGACTATGGAGGCTACCATGTTAATCTCTGAGGAGTGGGAGAGGCGAGAACAAGAGGCCTCAAATCCCTTTGAAGAGGAGGCCGATGAATACCACGAACACCCAAAATATGACCATCGTACTATTGACAGGGTGGCCTATGAGGAAGAAGGAACTGGCTCCTTAGAGAGTGGAGGCGAGGAGGGTGACATTGGTGGTAAGGTCATTGTGCAGACCTTCGATGATGACCTAGAGGAAGAAATAGCCTAGCAGCTGAAAGATACTGGAAAAGAGGCAGAAGGGTCGCCCCTTCAAGAAGAAGGATAGCAGCAAGAAGGAAAACCTGAGGGAGAGGCCCAAACTATCACGGGCCTCGAAATCAAGCAATTCAAGGAACATGCGCACGAGGTTGAGCAAATTGAGGAAAAGAAAGGGGAGGAGGAGAAAGAAAGTCCCATGTGGCAATTATCTACCAAGCCTCCTATCAAGTGCCTTGTGTTCATCTAGGACTTTGATGACGAAGAAGAAGATGCTACCAAGGAGGATGACAGGGCCTCGGAAGATAGGGAAGCAAAAGCCTTGACCGAGAGGGGCGAGGATGATCGTGACTCACCTAAGGGCAAGTCTGTTGTGCCTGAATGGTTAGAAAAGCAGCTTGAAAGAAAGACCCCTATACTAAAAGACCCAAGGGCGAGGTTGGAGGCTATCTTAGCCCGATCTCAAATCACAACAAAGAAGGAAAAGAAGCTTAAGATTCGATCCAAGGTAATGATGGATGTTTTTGGGTCTCGAGCTGTGCAAGTAGCCACGCCTGTGGTCGGTCAGGAAGGGATAACTTACAACATCTCCACCATGGATCTAGGGACCACCACCAGAGAACAAAAGGTGGGGCATCTTGAGGAGTCAGTGGCCATGGTGGTACATTTGATAAGGTAGGACAAGATTTCAAAAGATGAGCTCAAAGCACAGGTGGCTGCTTTAATAGATTACATCTAGCAGTGGTCATCGATGGATGACCTGCCTACCACATCCACAACCGCGCCCCAACTGCTATCCAAAGAACAGATTGATAAAATGGAAAGGAGAAAGAACTTGGAAAAGACTACGAAAGACTGGTTCTGACAAGTCTTATACGTTGGAAACATGGGAATTAGTCGGGCTGTTCGGAAAACCAACAAGTTCCTGGACTTGCAACAATCTTTGGAGGGCACAAAGAAGCTATGCACTGACTTCCCTGCAGTATACGACTCCACCTTCCCAAAGATCAAGGCTAACCTTCAGTTGCCAAAAGTCGTGTGGGAAAAGGAGCTTGCGTTTAAGAAAGACGATCATTGGCTGATGGATGTGTGGTGGCGAGACTTTGACAACCAAAAGGAAAGGCTAGAACAGATACTAAACAAAGTGGACCTGGATATCGAATGGATCAAAGAGATCAAGGCAGAATGTGACCAGTACCTCAAGCTAATGACAGATTACGACATGCCCATAGTACAGATGGACCCGGAGAAGGTGAAGCCTTATTTCCAGAAGAAGGTGGAGGACGGGATGTCTAGCGAAATGACAGTGGAATTCATGAGTTTTTTTGCCTGTTCCTTCAATCAGTCATAGCTATTCAGGGACCAAGGCACAAAATACGATGAGGACTGGAAGAGGTTGGAAGACAATGCAAAGGAGTGGAGCTACCAAGTACTACGGTATGAAATCATTGAGGTAGACAAACTCCAACTGGTCATCCTAAAGTTCATGGAATACACAACATCGAGAAGGAAAGAGGATAGCCCTGTCAAGGATGAAGAGCTCCCTAAAGAATAGCTACAGTAAAGTAGCAATCAGCTAAAAGACAAAGTGCTACAGTGTCGTCACTAGAGGACAAAATAGGGAAGGGACAAAATGTAATTTTAAAATTGTGATATATTGGGGGTAGGTGAAACCCTATTTTGTAATGAATCTTGGCCACACAATGAGAATTAATCTTGGTCATTCATTTGACCTTTTGAACACTATAAATAGGGCTCTCCTCTCATTTGCAAAGGGAGTTGAGTTATTGTAAAGACATGTTGCAGAAATTTATAAGGAAAAGACATTGACTTGGTGCATTTTTTGAGTTTCTCACATGTTGCTTGATTCAATCTCCATTGTTAGATGTTTAACTTAGATTTTATTGTTGTTCTAGTTAATTATTCTCTTGCCTTGGTAGATTTTAGGAATGTTGTCCTGTGATCATGAAAATTCCTGCTGTGTAGATGACTTCTTAGTCCATACTTTTTGCTATTTGCTGATGGTAGATAGCTATGTAAAGTTAGTCTGGGCTTGAATTCAAAGCTGCTACAAAACTTTTATCTTTCTTCATGCATGCACATGGTGAATGAAAGATGAAACATTTGCAGACCTTAGAAGATAGCACAAATTCCATGAGACTGTGAGATTTCTGGTTAAGTGGAATATTGTTTCCAAGAAGTTGTCCATTGCAGGAGCCCCATCATCACTGTTCACAATTAGTTATAGATCCAGAAACCTCCTCTCTTCCTTGCCCTTTTTTATTTTATTTAATGAGTGACCTATGCTAAGGTTCAGTGCACATTGTAAAGCTAAATCCAATGACAAAATGGAGTTCAAGACTGCTGTTTGAACCTACAACAAATGCATAACAACTCTCCCATCTTAAGAACTTTGTTTCAAGATCCAACTTCCCCACTTTATAATTCATCCGTAAGACCACCTTGTGATTCCAGCAAATCACATCAAACAACTGAGATATTCCAAGCACTGTCAAGACCTGACATTAGAGACCTTGGGATAGTGTTCTGCATTATGATTGTGGAAGATTGTCTTTCAAGAGAGGTAGTGCACCTACGCACTGCTTGTGTTGAGAAGTGTATAAAAAACACATCAATAGAATTCTCCAAGAGAAATCTCCTCATTGGTCTTTGTTGAACTCATGTCCAACCGAGGTGAAGGTTCCTCAGAATTTCTATTGAAATCTCATCAAGAGTAACTATCAACAATTCTCTCATTTCAAGAGAATTATAGCCTCACCTTTTTCTTTGTGTATCCATGAGAATCTGCAACCGATCATCTCATCCTAAACTCCAAATGCGTCACTGCACCATCATGAATTTCTCAAGAATATGACCAATGCACCCAATACACAAAGAATTACCATACCATTGTCAAAGCTCCAATCATCTGAATTAGGAACTTATCATGACACCATGATCTTACCATCCCCTTTAGGAGATCCCATGCTCCAAGTGAACATAATATGGTTTCAAGAGCAATGCATCATGCCAAAACTCTAAAACACAATCAAGAGTATACCATGACATGAAACATAACAAACTCTAAACCAACATCACCTATCAAGCACCACCAACAACTAAACCAAAGACTTCAAAAATCCTCCATGGCTATGAGATGTTGCACATCTTCAAATAGTTTCCATGCAAAATGTGAAAGAACTCTTCTGGAGCAACATGGTCTAAGAGCTTCTCCTAGTAACATCTGCAACACTAGAGAAGACCATCCATCAGCAAGTGATGAATCCACAGTCATTTATAAATCTCCCACTTGTTGATGGTGAATGTAACACAACAATGTTAAAATAGAATATTTCTACTATATTTCTCCTAAAAAGATAAACAGCCTAAAGCTACCTATCTTCCAAGGTCTCTGTAGTTGGTTCTCAACTATGCTGATGTTGTTCAGTGGCCTATGCAACTATAATGTTCAAGGGGTCTACCAATAAAGGGATAAAAACTACATAGTACAAATTAATCTAATGTTTGAGGGGTGTAAATAAATATCAAACGATAGAACAAAGCTCAGGACAACAAGACATAAATGTATATTTCCTTCAATCTAGACACATAAACTTCATAATGAGCATTCCTTTCAAATAACTTAAAACCATAAAATGATACAATCCACAAAGTACTCTATACCATTGCATTCATTCATAGTGCAAATTCAAGATATACATTAATCATTCATCATTACTAAACTTCAAAATCAAACAAGAACACATCACCAACTCATCATTAAAATTCATAGATCAATAAACACAAAGAAATCTCATTCACAGATAACTCAATGAAATAGCCTCAGATTTGGAATCTTCTATTTATTTTCATCAAATAATAGACATTTATGCATAGCAATTCACTAGCATATGAATGACTATTGTTCATTGACATCACCATAAAAAAGTTGATTATGGAAAATGACATAAATTGTATTGAAACTGTAAAAATGTTTAAGTATCTTTGCATAAAAACTATAACAACTTATATAACTGTGAAAACTCTCCTAAATCTCCTTTAGGCAACTAATATTTCTTCAATTAGCCAAATTTTACAACATGGAGAGAAATTCTACATATAGACAAGTTTCACACTAATTCCTCTCATCAAAATTTGAGATCCACAAATCAAGGAGCCACTGGAGTTGTATGAGATGACTGCCCATCATGATCTTCAGTTAAAAACTTATGACTCTGTATCAAAATATGGATGCAAAAGGAGGAGTTTGAACTACTAGGGATCCTTAGTTGAGCCTGTGTTATGATCCTGAAAAATAGGAGAGAGCTACCCAGTTGGTTGTATCATCTGTTGCTTCATTCAAAAAAGGATATTTTATAGACACTTCACTCCTTTGTCTTATTTTCAAGTAAATATTCATCATAACTATCTAATAATTGTCTAAGTATATCCATATCGAGTCCATCTACCCAACTGTCTTCAAATTTTATCCTCTTCAATTCAGTAGAGGTGAACTTCTGCATATCATCCAATTTAGCAAGCTCCTTCCAAGCAATCTTTACCACCTCTTTGATGGCCATGAACCTGTCAATTAAAAAATACTCACCATGATCTCTCTTCTATATTGTCTCTTGGAATCTATTATCCCATTTTTTCCTTAGCTCATCAAGAGGGAAACCATCCTTGACAGGAATATCTTCATTTACCATCATGGCTATAATTGCTTCTAACTCCACAATTTGATCCGTCAAATATTTCCCAGCCTGTTGCACCTCATTCCTATGGGAAAAAATAAATGAAGTCCTAAATCTGATAATGTTAATAGTTTTATCAATGAAATCCTCATTACCTTCTTCAAGGATAGATTTTTCTAGGAGTGTTTGTTGAGGAAGCTTACTAATTTCTTTCAATTTACTAGCATTCTCTCTATATTCTTCCTCTTTCTTCCAGAGGGTCTCAACATATGTAGTCATGTCATTAATTGATTCCAATGCTTCTTTATGAATCTCATGGATTTCAACAAGCAGTTCCTCCACCTCTTGGTTCAACCTATCAGTCCATCTATCCAACATCTTTACCTTGCTTCTCATTTCAACAAGGTCATCAGCTTCTTCCTTAAAAAAAATGGTGTCTCAAGAGCAGTAGATTGTATAGAAATAGGAGAGGATAGGTCCTTTAAGAACCTATGCAATTGATCCAATTGAGCTTTGAGCTCATCCTTTCTTTTCTTATCCTTTATCATTCTTGACTTGGTGGAAGATGTTACAATATCAATCAGGTCCATTTGTTGGTTCCTTGTAGGCCTTCCCAAGTTCATAGTGCCCAATTGATAATCACTCAAGTGCATCTCTTGTTTGTCCTTCACCACCATAGGAATGGCACATTCAGATACAATCTCTCCAACATCTGTCAGTTTGGTAGAATGAAGGACTCCTTGGGCCTCTCCTTCTCAATTTCTTTCATCATATCATCCTAATTTAGGGGTCGGGGTTGGACTATCTGTTTCTTCTCCATATTAAGCTTTAACCATGTTGGGACAACAGGAGGAGTAACCACTTGTGCTGAAGATGAAGTGGTAGAAGAAAGAGGCTGCAGAAGTGTTACCTTTGGTTGAGAATCAACCTCTTTTTGCTCCTTTTCTGCCATTTCTTTAGCAAGACTGTTAGCTTCAGCTTTCTCTCTTTCTTCCTCCAATCTCCTCTGTTCCAACATGTCATATCTTTATTTTTCCAATTGCATAACTCTCTCCCATATTTTAGTTGCTTCTTGCTCATATTTGGCTTGTTCCTCTGCCTCCAATTTCTTTAGCAAGAATTCTTCATCTTTCTTTCTTTGGGACTACTTTGCAACCTTGGCCTTGGCCTCAAGGTCTTCCTTTTCTCTCCTCTACTGGGCCTTTTCCTCTTCAAGGTCATGAATCTTTTGTAGGAGGGCCAACTTCTCCCTTTCTTCATTAGCTTTCCATTCATTTTATTTTTGTTGATGCAAGAGGTCTTCCTTTTCCTTATGTTTCCTTGCAAGCTCTTCAGTCTTTGCTATAGCTTCAGCCTCTTGTTGCTTTGCAAATGCATCAGCTTGTGCTTTGGCATCAGCCTCCTTCTTTGCATCCTCAAATATTTTTCATTGGTCCTATGGAGTTAGGACGTGTTCAGTTCCAACATCTTGAATGTCCTCAATAGATGTAGTTACAAGAGGCTCATGGTTTGATTGTGTGGCCTTTGAATCGGTGTCTACATCATGAATTTCAATCTCCTTTTGCTTATCTTTCTCAGCCTACTCATGGAGGCTACCTGTAGGTACTTCCCTAGTGGATTCATCTGGGAGAGAAGGTTGAGATGAGGCTCTTTCTCCATCTATTGTAGCTTCTACATTAGGTGACTCATGGGTTTCTTGAGTAGGTACACCTGGATCAACATCTCCTCTAGAGCTAGAAGGATAGTACTCCAATTATTCCTTAGGAGTTGTCCTCTTTGTTCTTCTATATCCTTGGGTACCTATTGCTTTCCTCTTCTTTTAGGATTGAGCTTTTGGCTCCTTTATCCTCATGACCTCCCATTGGATGCTTCTATCCATCATTGTCCTGGCAAGTTGTTTAATGTCAATGAATTCTTCCTCATCCCAATTTATTAGGTCCAAGCTTTTGGTACATATATTTTCAACTTCATACCTAGGTCCAAAACTACACCATCATCTAATAGTGTATCAGGAATATCTTCCTTTACCCCATATTCAATCATCTGTGAGATGTAAGATTTTCATAATTTCTTTTCCTATCATAGTCATCTTGCAAATCAAACCAAAAATACTCTAACAAGATAAAATGCTTATAAAAAATGGTAGGATCTATGCCATTCATCTTATGCTCAGGGTCAAAATGTTTCCTAGTTGTATACAATCCTAACTTTAGGTAACTTAACTCTTCATACACTGCCTTTGCAGCCAAATTGTGAACACAACAATATTCTCCCAACTTCATGAGAAATTTGTGGCATCCAGGCTTGTGTTTGTTGGAAAATTTTATATTGACTCCCATAGCTTGATATATGAAATCCATAAGAACAATCCCATCACTGCAACATCTTGGCAGTTGATGAGGATGTCCATTAAAACCTACCAACCTAAAATAAGAGAACTTGTGGTACTAGATGTACTAATGTCCCCATTTAGAAATGAAATCCATAGCCTCTTTGTTCATCCTATATCCAACATCTCTTGTCAACCCGTTGGTGATGACATAGAGGAATGCATCATTGACCCTTCTATAATGTAGCTCAGAGGTTTGTAGGGTCAGTTGATCATAATGCTCGCATGCCTTCTTTTTCCCAAGAGCCTCTCCTAATGTGTCCACTACATTTAGTCCAGGGAATATGCGCATTCTTGTAGCTGAATATATGACATAAGAAGTCATGAAGAAGTTTACGGTTTTCCCCACTTGAGCATTTGGTTGTGAAAGTTATCTGATAAAACCATGCCCCAATCAAATTGTTTCCTACCATCCAAAATGGTTTCAATGAATGGAAACATCCATTCCTTAAAGTATGTGGAGTCTTTCTTTCCAAACACCCTAGAAAGCATCATGATCAAGTCATCTATTTCCTTCTTGAAGTATCCCCTCTTGGGCTATTCAAGAACCTTAGCCAAGGACTTATTTTCAGTTCTTAACCACTTCTTATTCATGTGGGAACTATTAGCTTCATTTTCTTTGTTAAATAATTGGAATTCCTTTGCTTCAGTCAATTGCTTGGGGTTCTTGGGAGTAGGTGCATTAAACAAAAACCTCATCATCTGCGGGGATAGATTATTGATCACATTCCCTTGGAGGTCCATACACTATCTTGATGAAGGATTTCATGCCCCTATTGTTGTGAGCATGAGCTTCGAGCATTGGACTGATAAAGGGAAGAGTGTGACATGTGCCAACCCGAATTGGACTATTCTAATAGTCCTCCCAATCACATCCTCTGAAAAAGTGTCCACAATCAGCTCCACATAATTGAATGGCCCTAGATTTGTGTCTGTGATGTTTTCCCACTCCAAATCCAACTTGTTGGTTGTAAGGGTGACATCTTGGTGTTTATATCTCAAGGTGTAAGGTAATTTCTCCACCTTTATCTTCTTGGGTTTTACCCCCTTTGAGCTTTCTACAACCTGCCCTTCCTTTTGTGAAACTTCTTTGGATGCTCCTGAAATTGTTTACTCCTACAAGACAACCTTGGATTAGACCAACAGAAGGTATGAAAATCATCACTATAAGTGATCTTTTTCACACTTCTCTATTCTTCCCTAGGTAACCTTCCATACTTAGTGAAATTTTAAACCTGCTGAGAGAGGGACTGGGAGAAGACCAGGGACTAGAGAATTGAAACAAATAACACAATCGAAACTAGGAATCAGACCAGATCAAAAACTGAAACTCTCAAAGTTCCAATAGCTCGTAATGTTTGATGACTCGATCTCGCCAAGTTAGCAAGATCAGAATTAGAATAGGAGCCCATTCGAGGTGGACTCATTTTTAGAACTAAACTCTCATGTGAAAGTTCAATGGATGAGTTCATTTTTGGCTTTGGTTCCACCATGTTTAATCAGAGTTAAGTTTACTCTCCCTACACGCTAACACCAGTTTGGACCCAAGTTAAAAAATGCGTGGGGAGGTAGAAATCAAGCTCAACTCTGCCTAGACAAATAGGATCGGATTGAGCGAGCTAGGGAAATTACGTGAAAATGGTGTGAAAATGCAAACCCTAATTCGTATAGCCTATTGACTTACATTAAAATAAGGGCATCAAAAACCCTATGATAAAACCCATAAGATTGATAAAAAACAAGATCAAAGGGATTCGAGAAAAGATTCAAAATAGTTCCACGCACTAGAACCCCTAAAAAAGGAAGCCCTAATCAAAACTAGGGCATGGTGGAATGAAAATGCCACCAAAAATAGTGAAAACTATAGGAGACAAAAAAAACAATAGGGAACACAAAAAGACAAATGGAAAATGGAAGAGGGAACCAAAAAAAATAAAAGAACAACAAACGAAACACCAACAACAAGAAAGGAAACAAATGAAGATCCATGGGAGAAGTCTCCCAAATGCATGAAGAATAACGGGGAAAACAAAACGAATGGGAAAACACAAAACAGAATGGGAGAAACCCACCTACCTCAAAATGCAACCAGAAAAGGTTGAAAATCAATAGGGATCCACTCACAAATGGTCAACCGCAGCCAAATCGCGCTCCTCTTTGAGTTCTTTGGGCTCTTTGTATGTTAAAATGCTTTGGATAATTGTAATGAGCCAAATAACCTTGATTAAGGTTATAAAAACCATTTCACGCGTGTGAGGAGGCTACAATTAATGCATTTAATGTAGTTGGTTGGGGGAAGAATCGGGATGAAAGTGAGTATACAACTACCATGTTCACCAAAGGTAAAATGGGAGTGGAAGCAGAGTCAAGATAGAAGCAAGAAATTTTTTGAAGTTCCACATTTTAGTCCAGATCCAACTCCGGTCTCACGGCAGGGAAATGACAACAAAGGAACGAGGGAGAAATCATAACCGAATCTAGATCTGGAACTTGGGAAAGTTCTAGGTTTGGATCCAACTCCAGTTCTGCTCCTGACAAAGGGAAAGAACACAAACAGAGAAAAACAAAAGAATAAAGGGAAGCAAGACTAGGGCAAAGCCCATCCCATAACAGAACACAAAATGAGACAAAAACACAAGGCAAACAAATGGGAGTAGGATTAGAACCAAATTTGGACCAGGAACTTTTGCAAAGTTCTGAGTCTAGCTTATGTTTCGGTTCCACTTTCGCAAAAAGGGAAAGAAACACAAAGAGGAAGAAAAAAAAAAAGAAAAACCAAGGGATAAACAAACCCAAGAGTGTGAGACAAACAAAAAAACAAAGAAGCAAACAAAGCAAGAAACGGGGCCAGGACCAGAATAAAAACCAGACCAAGAACTTTGCAAAAGTTCCAAGTCCAAGTTCAAGCTGCATTTTGAACCTAAAAGAACAAGAGAAACAAATACTTAGGAGAAAAGGAACAACTCCTAAGATCCAAACAATAACACCAAGGACAAAGAAACACAAGGGGGCCCATTTTGACTGAAACCAAAATGGGGTGGTTATGCAAGGCATAACACCATTGAACTGTGATACCAAGCTTTCCAAGCATCATGACCAAACATCTGCTAAACTGGAAATCCTTTAGGTCCACACAACATGTCTTTTTGAAAACAATACCAAGTGACACCAAGATCTCCAAACCAAGCAGAGAACACCATTAATATCAAAAGCTTACACAAGACTGTGTGTCCAAGCTATACATGACATCATGATACACATGTTATAGGTCCCCATAATTGATTATTTAGGTACTCAACACCATCCATCCTCGCATCTCAAAATAGCTACACCAATGCATAAGTGACCATAGAAAAGGCTAGCTAACAAGTCTGTACCAACACTGAATCAACCCCGTGGATATAGACAATCCACTTCTAAGTTGTCCCACAACAAACATGTAGGTAAAGAAAACCCACAACATTGCACAACCCGTAGATCCATTCAACAGAAATATGCAAACCCATCATCACACTAGAAACTGCAAAACTAATATTTCAAAGGGAATAACCACATAGACAACTTGACTCAAACACTAGATCAAGCTCAGATATGATTTTCCAATCATGTCCACAACTTGAGCACCATAGTCTAGGAACCTAGCAAGCAACACCACAAGAATGTTGAGTGAAAAATCATGTACCAACACTCCCATGCAGAGAAGAAATCACACCTCATCAAAGCATGTGGAAATACAACTATCCCATCTAGTCACACCCCAAAAGCCAGGGTCTAGAAAATATCTTAACAATAGCTCCACATAACCACAAGTTTTGCTTGACCATGCAAAACCTGCAAAACCACAGAGCCATGCAAGTACAAACCATCCTTAAAAGGAAACAATAGTTCAAGAACTCCAGGCCCATTTCAAACCAACTCCAAAACCACCAAAATTCACAAGCATTCAAGAGAGACAGGCTATTACAGAAGCTTCCAGACCATCCAACGATCAACTCTGTAGCCTACATACAATTAGGGTACCATAAGACTGTGCCTTCCAATACTAGGAAAAATACCCAAGATAATCACATTACTCCATGATTGAAAAACAAGTCAAGCTTCTCCATATCATCAGAGTGCCTCTCACATAGACACCCAATATGAAATCTTTGCTACAATATAGCCACGAAGAAAAAAATATTCCACCCCATGCATTAGGGTTATACCGCTGCCAGCTAGGAACCTCATATCACAACATTCCAGTATGACCAGTTCTAGTTTCTCCATCTTCACCATCTTCCATGTTGTGTCTTGTCTCATAAACTTAAATAGTAAAGGAAGAACTTCAAATCACCAAAGGATCAATACATCAGTCGATTCCTCTAGATTTCCTCAACCCTGATAGACTAAGAAATCTTCACAGAAGGAATACCCAAAACCAACATCTTTAGGGATAAATAAAACCCAGAAGAAGGCTTTAATACCACTTGTTGGGAAATTTTGGTTAGGCATCTCAAAAAGAAACATCTGAGATCAATAGTTCCTTTGGTAGAATATACATACTACTATGTCGTAAAGCGGAATCAGACATAGTTCATTTTTGACATTAATCCTTTTGAGAGAAAACCATGCTTAACTAGTTTCAACAACATTATTAATAGATTCAACAAGAACTAACAACCATGAAAGATGAAACAAAAGACATGAAAACATAGATATATGTGGGGAAAACCCTTTTGGGTAAAAAACCCCACACTCCAAAAGCCCAGATCACCATTGTATTATTCAGCAACAAAATATAGTTACAATACAATATCAGGCTCACGAACTTTACAAATTTTACATCTTGTTTTGTTCTAGAGAATATATAGTAGCATAACCCATCACGACCACCTCCCTCAGCGAGAGACATCTCATTCGGCTACACAACCTCACAGCTCGACCACTGGCCTCTCGGACTCTCTGTTATACAACCACTCAACCTTCACCTTCAACAAGATTCATCTCTCTTCGGCTACCCAGCCTCTCGGCCAACACCCAGGTAATCGCCACTCTGAGATTTTCTTTCTCTATCACCTTCGACTATTTAACTACCACACCCCTTTAGGGTTACACCTCGAGTCACACACCATCATCCAACATTTCTAGCAATCAGATAAGTAGTCGAACAAATCTCCACCATTAAACATAGGGTTATCCACCTAACACCATGCCATCCAGTCGAAGAGAAATTCAGTACTTCCTCACTAAAGTTCACTAAACACATGGTCCCACATGCCATCTATCCTCCACATCATTGCCACCTTTTGGCCTTCATCACGATCCACCATCATGACCATCCTATCGGGCCCACCACATTGAATGTCATTGGGCCATGATGGGACAAAGAATAGGGTCCCACCAATAAAGAACTATCTGCCTGATGTTCAGATTCCCGCTCCAAGTGGTCCCCACATCTGTTGGCTTCGAAGTCTCTATATCATTGAAAAAATTAAACTTCAAAACCTTATGTCGGAGGTTGTGCAGATTCCATAACTTGCGACTTGCCGACAACAAAGGGATCACTCTATCGCTCAAAAACCAAACTTTTGAACCTCATGTCAAAGGTTGTGAAGTTCTCAAAACCTACATCACACTAACAACAAAGGGATCACTTTATCGTTCAAAACCAAAACTTCCAAACCTCATTTCATAGGTTGTGAAGTTCTCAAAACCCACAACATGTTGAGAACAAAGGGGTTAACCTTCGCTTCACAGTCACTGAGTTGAGAGTTTATGAAACTTTAGAACCCCGTGACTTTAGTTAGAAAAACTTAAAAAATAGTGACTTAACTCAGGCCGATGAAGGAGGAAAACACAACCGCTCTAGGAAGTCGCTCAAGCCAGTAAATTTGAGTCACATTTCTCAACACAAATAACTAATGTGTTATCTCTCTAATCATTCCCTTACTATTTTTGATTAATAGCATGACATCAACATAAATTTGAAATGAGATGTCCCACTCCTACTCTCACTCATTTATCATTTTTCGCAGGGATCCATGGTTCCTCTATGTCTATTGTTGGTGTATCATTTGGATTTGTTTAATCTGCTATAATTTTGTCTTCCACTGTGTGTGTGCTTCATGTCACCACGTCTTTTATTGCATCAATTGGATTTGTTTCATTTGCCACAAGTGTTCTTCCTATCTCAAGTTCACCTAAAGTTACTATTTCTTATGTTGTTGGTGTGTGGTTTGTGGTGGCAATAATTGTGTCACCTACTATTATTGTTGTTGATGCACCTTTTGCTTCTCTTGTTTCTAGTAGTGTCAAGGTTTTTGCTTTTGCCTCCCCTATGGTGACAACTTCTATTATTAGTGGACAACTTTGCTCAGGTTACTGGTTCTAGTGATACTCACCCTTTGAGGAAGAAATATCTTCCTCTTCTTTGTGCCAAATCATCCCTAGTGGTGGTTTGTGTCCAAGATGTGGTGGAAAATGAGGACTTCTACCAAGTATGGGTTTGATGTGCAAATTCTCCAATATTTGGTCTTCTTTTCCCAATCTTCACAAATGGGTGTTAGATTCATGGAGACCTCTTGTGGTGGGTAATATTGAGTTCTTCCCTTGTGCTAATTTTTTTTTTTACCTCATTTTCCTCCTCTAAGGATAAAAATCTGGTGTTGGGAAAGTTTTGGGCTTGTGGGCAACACACACACACTCTCTCTCTCAATCATTGATCAACCTCCTTTAACCCTCTTATTGAGCCACTAAATATGTGTTTGGTGTGGGTTATAATTTTGAACCTCCCTCTACAATCTTGGGAGGTTTCATGTTATGAGGCCATTAGGAACTTTATTGGTCACTTCTTGAAATTTAATGATTCTACTTCATACATGGGGTACTCCAAATTTGCATTCTAGTGGGTATTGACATATCCAAGCCTCTCCATGGAGATGTTGTTTTGATGGTTGGGGACAAGCCTTAGACTCAACTTATTTATTTTGAGGGAATCCCCTTCAGATGTCATAAATGCTTCTCCATTAATCACATAGCTATGGATTTTCCTCTCTCATGTTGCAAGGGATTTGCTACATGGCACAAGGATGCTAATTAAGACCACTTAACTATCCATGCTCATGATTATTTGTCAAATGACTCCTCCCAAGATGATGATGAGTATCTTTCCTTTGGTTAAAATTTGATTCCCTTAGACCCTATAGTGGAATCTATTTCCCTCCCCTTGCTAACCAACCTACCCTTGGCTTCAGAATCTCCTCACTATTCTTCTTGTGTTGATGAGCTCCCTATGGGGGAATCCCTCTAATTCACATTTTTTTGTGCTTGTGGATGCTCCCTTTGGGTCCTTTGTCAGGGTTGCTCCTCATGTATCCCCTTTTAATGTGAATTTAAATGATAGTATCACTTAGATTATTTTTAGTTGTGGGAGGAAATTTCTTTCTTCTTTCTCTTCCTAAACCCATACTCGAGTTGCAGGTGAAAGGTCAACTTGCTCCTAACCTTTGATTTTCTAAGTGGGATGTTGATGGTCCCTATTCTCTCTTTTATGTTATCTTATTTAGCATCTTGGATGCACCTATTCCTCTTTCACTTGTCTGTATTGTTTATTTTTTATTTTTTGCATATTTAGGCATGTTTTATCCTGCCTTTTGGTAGCCTCTATATAGGGTCGAAACCCTTGTTTTTGGCTTCTTTTTTCTATTTTTTGCTTTTGTTCAAGTTCTAACGCTTTAAAAATCCCAACTCTCCTTAATATATATATATATATAGGTGACTATTTTAGACCATACAAAGACCATTCTAGACTACAAACTAAGTTATCCTTCCCTTTTACCATAAAACCATTAGGTTGCTTCATTTATATTTATTCATCAATTGCTCCATACAATACAATAGTTACATGAATATTTTTTGTATTTCTAAATCACAAGAAACAACAATACTAAAAAGTAATCTCATAGAAGTTGGTTTATAATAGGAGAGATTTTTTCATTAAAATCAACTAGAATAGAACTTTTCATTGAAATCAACTCCCTCAACTTGGGAGTACCCATTTTCCCTGATCATTCCTTGAACCTTTCCAACTATCTATTTGCTTTAAATTTCTTCTTAAACACCTTTCAACCAATTATTTTCATTCCCTCATAAAATTCATCTAGATTGCAAGTCTCACTTCTATCCAAAGCCATAATTTCCTCCTTCATATCCTCCATATAAGACTCATGATCCTTCAAATAAAACACTTCCTTCAAAGATCTAGGTTCACCATCAATACAAGATAAAGTAAATACATAATATAAGTCTTGCAGGCTACACATGTTAACTAGTTTTTATTACCTCATAGAAATTCTCAAGGTTGTATTAAGTGGCTCTTTTTATTCTCCATTTTAACTCTTTGCGAACCTTCTTTTTCCTCTATATCCTTTAGTACATCATATTTTTCTTCCACCTATTCATCTTCCTATTTGTCTATTTTGGTTTCAAAATGCATATATTTTTACTTTTTTTTGTTGTACTCAATTATATTTAACCTTGAATTCCTTGTGTTAGAATTTGTGATCAAATTTATAACCAAGATCTAGTACTTATTAAATAGATCAAGTTAAATTAAATGGAAATTATATTACCATACATAGTTAAGTTTTTACAAAATAAAAGTAGCTCATAAATGTTTGATTTGCTATTCTAATTATTCAATAGGAAGGAAAGAACTAAAAATATATGGCCTGTCCTAAGAAATTAAAAATAATTACCTAAGTAAGGTTAAATAACATGTGCAATATTATACTTAAGATTAAGTCATATTTTAAAATAATATTATTATACTAATAGCCCCTCTTAAGTGCAATTTAGGGTGATAAAACAAGCGATGTTGCAATGATGGGTCTCAACAAAAAGGCCATGTTAGGTACCCATGTTACAAACAAACTCTCATAGATGAGGTAAAGGACAAAACTCGTAGGAAAAATATCCCCAAAAGAGAGATAGGAAAGGACTAAGAAGCCCACCTAGAAGAGTGTCCAAAAATCTTTGTAAGATAAGGTGCATATGTGCCTACATAAATACTTGAGAGAGAAGATCGATATAGAATGCCAAAAAGTGAATTTTGTAATAGTTACCTTTACAATAGATGATGCATCTTCCTTTTGAAACCCCAAGATACCAAACTATTGAATTCTCAATCAAGTGAAATGTAGAGAGTAATTGAGATATATTGATCTAGAAGTTTCTCATATTTCTTCATGTTTATGTTGAACTATGATTGCGGCATAAAATATTCAAGGAAAGTGACCACTAAAGCATGATACCTAGACAAATGTGAATTAGGATATGTCAAGTGAATAGTATGACATGAAAAATTGAGAGAAAGAAAATCTAGAATGGGAGATGATGCAATTCAATACAATTTTTTATCAAAGAGGGGTTGAATCTTCTCAAGAGTGTCACTAGTATTTCAAAGGGGAGCCTCAACAAATAAATATGAATTTTTTGTTAGAGCAATCATACATTAGGTAATAATTAATTAATTTTTTAATTTATTATTAGGCTAATTTATTCTCATGCACTTAAGCCAAACTTAAGAGTAATTGTTTTGTTAACTAAAGTGATATTTTATTAAATCATTATGTCTCATCACATAGGATGTTGACACTTATCATGATCTAATCCCTTTATCATTTAGGAGTGCTCCTATAAAGCATTAACCCTCATTGTATTATCTCAAGATCTCTTTGAAGATTCTTGAGGTTCATTATGTAATTTTTCTTGTTGAGGATATCAAAAATCACTATTTGGAACACTCTTTGCATGGAAGGTGTTTTTGTTCATTGTTTGATCTTATGTCTCATGTTTATTCAGAATTATAACATGGTATTAAAGCATGAATTCAACAAACCCTGTCTTGATTTTTGAGCTTTTTCCTCAACTAGGGTTATAAGAGAAATTTTGAAATATTCATTATTTTTCTTTTCTTTTAAAAAAATCAATTGTCCTAGGGTCATATGGGAAACCAATGCCCAAGCCCTAGGGTGCTAAAATAAAATTCCCTTTTTAAATTTTTTTTTTAGAAAGATTGGGAAAATCATGATAACTTTTCACTTGGTTACCAAAACTGGAAAAACAAGATATCGTCATAAAGTTAGTTCCAAGCACTATCCAATTGTATTATTTTTTTCTCAGATTTTATATCAATAAATTTTATCACCTATTAAAATCATATGTGTTTTTTTCACTCTCGAGCTCACAAATTTTGACTCGTTTCTCCATTTTTCATGATTCTAGTGGAGTTGGAATGGTCTTTTAGAGCTCTTCAAAGCCATCCATTCAATTTTTTATATTTTTCTCTAGGTATGTATTTTATTCAATTTTTTTGTGTTTTCACATTCAGGTGAATTACTTGGATGTTTTAGCTCCTTGAAACTTCCTATTTGTGTGGGATGACTTTTTTTAGTTGTTTTATATGTATTTCTAGAAATTTTTCCTATTAGGTCATTGTAGACATCTTTTTCATGTAATTTCTCTTTTGTAGATGCACTGAGATAAAGTGTCATTATTTTACTTACTTTTGGGGATTTCACACATTCTGTTGTGCCTATTATACTTACACTATGATATAACTTGGCATGGGTGGGTTGTGAGTGCCTTTGTTTTTCCATCACGTCTTTATCAAGTGATTGTTCCTTTTACGAAAATATTCAATCCTAGTGACTCTTACCTTATGTGTGTGTGCCTTAGTTTGCACACCCTTTTTATTTGAAAGTAATTTCATGTGCATGTTTCGATGTTCTTTATTTTCCAACATGCACTTCTTGATGAAAGAGTTTCAATGGACCTGTCTTGGCTCTCCCTTTCCACATTATGGGGGATTTCTACTATTGGTACTAATGCTTCTTTGGTTTTTTTTGGAGTGATCTATGTATCTAGTTCTTGTTCCTATGTACTAGGTGGATGCAATAGCTAGTTATCCATGCATTTCAATGAGATGGAGAATTTACCATATGGACATTCTTGGAAGTGACCATCCATTTTCACTTGACAAGTTTTCTTTAGACTAATGGTCCCTCTGCCATTTATATCTTAGAGTTCCATATGTTTTCCTTTATTTTCCATTTGATTCAAGTAGTTCCATTGGGGGCACCCATACAAATTATTATCTTCTTGATCCTGATCACCATCTATTTGAGAGGAGTTTTTTTATTTTAGTATTATAGCAGCCATCATTTGAGAGTTGTCTACAACTTATTTGTGCTTGTGTGATGTTTTTTGTGTTCTTATTCTTTTTGGGACTTTGTTTTGGAGTATTTTTAGTCCATTTTCCTTTCTATCTTTTTCAAAAGGAGTTTTTCCCATGAGGTTTTCTCCTTTTTTCTCCAATTATGAGAGATTATATTGTTTGTACATGGGTACCTCATCAAGCCTTGTTTTTTGGGACCCATCATTCATTATTTTCTTTTTATGCATTGGATTTTTAGGGTTTTTAGCTACTCCCTAAGTTTATCTTAAGGAGGGGGTGTTAGAGTAACCATGAATTAGCTAATAATTAATTAATCTTTAATTTGATTATTAGGCTAATTTATTCTCATGCACTTAAGCTAAACTTAAGAGTTCTTTTTTTTTTTGTTAATTGAAGTGAGATTTTATTATATCATTGTCTCATCACATAGTATGTTGACATTTGTCATGATCTAATCCTTTTATCATTTAGGGTTGCTCCTATAAAGAAATCACCCTCATTGTATTATCTTGATCTCTTTGAAGACTCTTGAGGTTCATTTTGTAAGTATTTTCTTATTGAGGATATAGAAAATAATTATTTACAACTCTCTTTGCATGGAAGGTGTTTTTGTTCATTGTTTGATCTTGGATCTCATGTTTATTCACACTTCTAACAATTTTTGGTAGGTAGATTTTCCAATAAATTGGATCATGTATACATGAAGAATCCTACTAAAGAGAATGACAAGAAGCTCTCAAACAAGTGACTTTAAGCTTTATAGTAGCAACATTAGAAGCAAGATCTTAATTTTCCTCCAAAATAGATGGGGCATTAATATATATCAACCAAATAGATTGATCATTCACTAAGGATTTTCCACACAAAATAGGGCATCATAAGACTAGGTATGTGTATGGTCATCTAAGGAAATATCACTATCAAATGAACATTAAAAGTATTCATACAAATATCAAATGATTTTTCATGTAGTGAAATATAAATCAATGTGATATATATATGATGTAGAGCACCCTTAGAAATCATAAGATATATTAGTTCATATACCATGTCCTTGTTGTTAAACCATGCATTATTTAGTTCATAGTTGCATGGCTTAGGAATAATTCCAAGGAAATAAGGCACTAGATCTCTCTCAATGAAATGATTATTTATCCCTTATTTCCAAGATAAATAGTTCTATCAAATTAATCTTGGACAAAAAAATATTTAATTTAATGCTAAAATCTATGATGAAAACCACCCAAATGTGGAATTTTATCTCAATTCATGATTATAGTTAACCCCATTAAATATTTTTGTGTTAACTCAATCAATTATCCCCCAACAACAATGGTTTGGAACTATATAATTAACATGAGTATAATTTCCACTAGCAAAAAATTCAAAATGGTCTTCGATTCTGATGCTTTCTAAATGCTCAAAATAGACTCTATGATGAATTACAATTTTGAGATAAAATCAATAAAAATAGCATCAATATGAAATACACAAAAAATCATGCAGTCTCAAAAAAATCCTAAAAAGGTGTCTTATGTGTGCTCAAATGAAGCTTCTAAGGTTCTCAAAATGAGAACTATGCAGTGTCACCTATGAGAATCTATAAATTTTGGTTAGACCATCCATGAAAATCATAAAATACCCATGCCACAATATGATCATGGAAAAATAACCAAGATAAAAAAATAATTCCTTCAAAATTAGAGCTTGTATGCCCAATATATTGCCCTCTAAGGATCAAGTGCAAAAGAAACAACTTCAATGGCGAGGAGGTAGGATTGAATAGAATGTATTGTTGACATCATATTGATGTCATGCTAACATGGTCACTTAAAAATACCAATATTCTTTTGGAATATACTTTGAGGCTAGAATATTCCAATATCACCTTAATTTTGGTACAAAAGCACCCATAAGTACAAAAACTACCCAAATTTAAAATAAATTATTTGGTTTCTAGTGCCAAATTGTAACAAGCCCAATATTTTACCCTTTGATTTTACCTATGTTTTAACCCACATGTGAACAAAACTTATGTTTACCAACTGATAGCAATAATTTTTTTCTTTTCTAATTCAATAACAAGATGCACATTCAAAATCATTCCCATTTCAAATTATCATCACATTTTTAAAGATACATTACATAACCCCAAGTAACGATTTCATATTACAAAATCCCATGTAATGATTACATTTTCTAGGTACAATTTCAATAAAGATAGAGATACATGAATACATACATAACTTACAAGAGCTTAATGAAATAGAGTAAAAATGGTCCAGATGTCCCTTCTTAGGCATACATCCTCAAAATTTGACTAGAAACTATATTGGAGAGAGTATCACTCAAGTGCTTTTCCACCAACCACAAGCTTACTATGGTCCCCTACACATCTACCTAACTGGTAAGATGGTCCTACGCTTCGACAAAGATATTGTTTTGGTAAGCTCATAGCCTTCCTAAGAATGGTGTTGTGCCCTACATAACTAGAGCTACCATACACTAGCTACAACCTGCATGCAAGACATTCCCAACCTAGTTATGCAAACCTAGCTCATAGTGAACCAACAAATGTAATCAGTGTCTACTTACACTACTTTGGCCAAAGATTTTATCTATATATATACAATCACTCAGCACTTCGAGCATAGTCCTATGTTCACCAACCCCTTGGCTTGATTTGGTAAATGACCACCCATACTCTTTTCAATCGTAACATAATTTCAACCTTAAAGATGATGTACATCTAAGTGATCTAACTAACCAATTAAGTTACTCCCATCCATGGATTTATCCCAATCCCAAGAAGAACCAAAATAACCACATGGGTAAACATAACGTCACAAATTGACAAATTTCATATAGCACTTCAATGCAATATCATTTCCCATATCTCATGATCCATTCCAAAGGTATAATCCACACACAACATTAAATGACTATATTTTAAAATTATAATCAATAATCAAGTGATTAATCTGACCATATAGGATAATCCCAACCTATGGCTTCAATCAAAAGTGATGCAACAATCAAGTGAACAATCAAACCCGATAGGTTAATCCCAACCTATGGATTCAATAAAAAATAATGCAAAAATCAAGTGATCATAAAAAATCATAAAGCCTCTCTTTCAATATGACTCAAATGTTCACATGTTTACAATGTTCATTACATTCATATCTAAACTGGAAGACATTGTAAACGTGAGAGGGGTTTGTGCTTCTACACCTTTATGTCCCCTCATATATGGCTTTGGGTTTCTAGAATGTAAGTCCTCTTCTAGAATTATGTGATTGGGAATAGACTCTTAGTTAGGTATAATAAGATAGTATAATCAAAAAATACATTTTACAATCCCATTGTTGAATATTGATATGACAATCAAGTATACACCCTAACCCTAGGGAAAATACTATTTCCACACTTTCAAGGAAATATGAGTAACCATTCAAGGATAAAATACCAACATGGTTTTCACAACATCATATCTTATTAATGATGACATAGTTCATCTAACTTGTTTTCATTCTCGTGTATTACTAACATCCTAATTCATTCAAGAAAATGGGTAACATGCAATTACCATGGTATCATATACATGTACCTTCTAGATAGTTTAATATAACTACATCTTACAAATATGATGATCATAATAAATAAATATAGGTATCATACTAGCAACTTATTTCCAATCTAGTCATATGCACAAGTTTGCTCAATAACTATGGTAAACAATTATAACTTGCTCGAGCACTTACACTTATTCAATAAAAACAAAGATTCCAAAATAATGGACAAATGCATAGCAACCATTATTATTCAATGTGCATGCAAGTTTATTATAGTATGCAACCATTATTTTCATAAACACTTGCAAGCATACACAATCACAATATTCACTAGAAAAGAATAGAAAAGAAGAAAGACTATCATGCCTAGAATTATAGCTCCCACAAAAGAAACTGCATTTTAAGTTGAATTCCCATAGTCACACTTGTTGGTCCTTCTCTAACCAACCTATCCCCAATATTATCCTCTTCTAATCTCCCAAAACTCTCAAAAAAATATAAACTTTCAAAAAAATCTCACTTTTCTCACTTATTACACTCAACACTGAATTGCATAGAAAAGCTACAACAAAATGAACTCTCAAGAATGAATGACCCACAAGGCTAAGAATATCCCTCTACTTATACTAAAAATTGAGAAACTTATTACTACAAAGAAGCTCTACAATCCACCACCTTTTCTCTTCCAATTGTCACCTCTAAACAACAAAAACTAACTTCTCTAAATGCATCGAATAAGCCTAAAGAAGTTAAATGTGGCTACTCAAATAGATTAAATGCAAAAACATATACAATCCCTGGATTTTCCATCTCTCTACCAAGGCTAAGTCACCCTCTTTCACTACTACAAATATCTCTTTTACTAATTCAAATAGAGAAATGGATACCTACAAGTTAACTATTCCCATCACAACTTTCAATTGCTTGCCATAGAGAAATAAACTCTTCAAAATTGTTCCAACTCGTGGCTATTGAAAAAGTCATGCATTTATCTCCAAGTTGTGTGTGATTTATTGTATTGACTTCTACTTGCTTTATACCTCTTATTATGGCACAAAATATTACATGCCCCTTCTTTTGTGCATTGGTTTAAATGTAATCAACAACTTTAAATTAAAATGCATCTCCTTACTATAGTGCAGATTTAAGCACTTAATAAACTTTAATAAATACCACACTTTGCAAACAATACAATATATACTATGCATCACTCTATGTGCTCTTATTTACATTTAAACATATTCTCATATGTACAACATATGATTTCAACATTGTTTGGCTTTATACAACCATTCTCCATTTATATGATCCGTATTATATATGCACTTAAGTTTACTTTATAACATTTCAAATATATATAAACATTATATATATTAATGATAGGTTATTTCAGCTATTGTTAGACCTACTTGTATAGGAAATCTAATAGTGCCTTCAAATTCTCTCGTTATCATCATAAGCTCTGATTGTAATACTTCTTTTCTTTTCTATAACCTCATCGAAATATCCTAGTTGTTTTACCATTTTCGAGGTACAAATGTTTAGGCCTGCACCAACATCTATCAATACTCTCTTTATTTTATGCTTATGGATGCAAAATTCAAGATGTAAAGCTTGGTTATGATAGGTGTGTAATGGAAGATCCCTTTCAGAATACATGAGGTGGTGAGTGGAAGAAATGTGCTCCACCATGGCTTGAAACTAATAATTGTTTATATCATTAGGAATCAATGAGTCTATGAGAGATTTATCTAGAAATTATTTATGCGTTGGGGATATCTTGAGAAGTTCAAGGATGGAAATCTATGTTGGAGTATTTTCAAGATGATCAACAAGGTTATAACCAGCTTGCGGAGGTTTAGCAACTACTTTGGATTGTGGGGTGGCTCCCTAGATTGTAATCTTCCCTTGTCGTGTAGTTACATTACACTCAAGATTTTTACCAACTATAGTCACAATTGTAATATGGTCATTAGATTTAAATGTGGCTCCCACTACATGGTCATAATTGTAATTGGCTTTATTATAATACCTTTCATTTCCTTGGTCATTTCCTTTATTGTGATCTAGGATCATATCCTTGTAGATTCCCAAGTCCTTATTACCAAAAGTTCCAAGATGATGCTCAATATCAACCTCTCCTTTATCAATTAGATCTTATATAAGGTTCTTTAGTTTCATGCAGTTATTTGTCTTATGTCCCTTAGTTTTATGGAATTCACAATAGTCATTCCCATTGTACCAAGGGGGCTTGAATTGTGGTTCCTCATAGTTTCTTTGTATGGGTAGTTTGATAAGGTTTGATTGTAGCAATTTTCATAAGACCACTTCAACGGGTTCTCCCAAAGGAGTGTATTTATTTCTAGTTTGATTGAAAGTATTGTTATTAGGTCTCCGTGGTCCTCGAGGGTTTTGATTTTGATTTTTTATTTGATATGCTAGAGGATTATTTTTCTAATTTTTTTGAATATTTTGTTGAGGATTATTAGGTGGAGGTTGTATGGTTTGTACAAATTTTGCATCCACTACTCCATCATTAGTGACATTTTGTTCTTTGTCCACAAGAAAGGTTTATCATTTAAATTATAATTTTGATTTTGACTATTGTATAGTTTGATATTTTCTTTTGAGATAAGATCTCTTTCAATGGTTATACACTTACTTGCTTTGTGTTTCCACCATTGCAAGAAGGAAGCAAAAGACTCTCCTTAATTTTTTTTGATTTTATACAAGTTGGGTATGGTGATATCTTGGTTGATGTTGTATGAGAAGTGATTGATGAATTTCTCTAATAGTTTGTTGAATTTCTTAAGTCCAAGAGGTAAATGAGAAAAACATTATATGGCTTGTCCATCAAGACTCCTTGGAAATAGTATCATCATGTAAGATTCAATGTTGAATACATCCATGCATGCCACAAAAAACTCATGTGCATGTTCAATGGGATCTCCTCTTCCTTTATATTTATCAAATTTTAGAATTTCAAAATTCTTAGGGAAGGGAATCATGAAAATGCTTCAATAATAAGGATAAGGAAAAAATTCCTCCAAGACATAACTCTTCTTGGTCTTCCCAAGTTGTATATCATATAACCTTTGATTAATGTTTTGAATATCTAATGCTAACTTATTTCCTTGTGTATCCTATGGAGGATTAGATGGCTTATAGTTTGGTTGTCTAAAGAATGATGAGTTGTAGGTTGGGTTTGGATTACACATTGAACCTTGAAGGATGTTATGTGTATGTGAAGAAATACTTGGTCCTTGAGGAGCATTGTATTGATATTGTTGAGTAACATTTGGATCTTGCAGATTGATGTATGCATATTGAGGATTAACATTTTGATGTTCAGGACCATAATTTCGTTGTTGTGGACCACAATTTTTTTGTTGAGCAACAAGGTTCTTTTGATATTATGGATTTACATTTTGTTTTTGTGGAACAAGATTTTGTTGTGGACCAATGTTTTGTTGTGGAACAAGGTTCTATTGATATAGTGGATTCACGTTTTGTTGTTGCAGATCAAGGTTTTCTTGTGGAACAAGGTTTTTTTGTTGAGGTGTTTGTGCATATGAAGGACCATGCTGATATTTTATTGCATTGGGATCCTAATTTTGAAAGTTTAAACCTTGTTGATATTGAACATTTTTGAAGGATCTTGATGTGAAGGTTGTTGTTGAATGTGTTGTTGAACCAAACCTTGTGGAGTGTTATGTTGTACCATGCATTGAGGATTGTTATATTGTGCCATGCATTGAGGAGCATTATGTTGTTGATACATAAGTGGTTGTTGGGGTAGATTATTTTGTGTTTTTTGATATATGGGTGGTTGTTGTGATTAAGTAGGTAGATTTGGTATAATATAAATGGGTGACACAATGTGTTGTGGTTATGAAGGCATTATAGTATGAAAGGGTGGATTTGATAGTCTATAAGGAAGATTCAACACATTTTTTACATTAATATTTTGACCTTGTGGAGGTGCATTTTGTGCCCAAGAGGTTTCATATAGATTTCTTGATGTGTTTGATCTCCATGTACTAGTTGAAGCATTTTTAGTTATCAATGGAGTTGTAAAAGGGTTTGTAAATTGTTGAGGTGTGTTTTTTGTTCCGAATATATTAAGTTCAAGTTGACTTTGTTAAGCTGCCATAGCTTGTTCTATTTGTGATGGTTGCCTATACATTGGATTTTCTACTTGTTTTTCTTCAGAAGGATCACTTATCTATGGAAAGAAGTTTGGGATCTTAGGTGATATAGGAATTTTAAATACTTTTCTAACCATCACATCTTCGTCTCTAGAAATAAGGGTTGTGTCCTTAAGACTTTCAATGTTATAATCATATGGTAACTTGGCACCATGTTGTGCAATTCTACAAAAGTATGTGTTTGGACTGGAACTAAGCAATTTATCCAAGGCCTTCAACATTTTTGGGTTTTGTGTCATTTCTAAAATCTTTTCTTCAGTAAGGTCTTCATCAGAATCCTCTTATATGTAACCATCTTGTCCTCTAGTTGGTTTATTCCTATGTTGAGTGATATAGTCTTGATGTGTACGATGTAGATCTTGTTGTGAAGAATCAACATTTTCTGAAGGATTGACATTTGCATAAAATCAAGTATTGGAATTTTTTGGTTGCAAAGAAGGATTCACATTTGCATTGAATGACAAATTTATGTTTGTTGGATTGATATTTGTTGGTTGAGGAGTAGAGTACCCCCATGGAATTTTGGTTGAAATTTCAATGTTTGTGGAAAGAGTATTTGTTGTATTAACATTGGTCCAGTATTTGGAGCATTTGAACTACTAGTATTAGCTACCATTTTCTTTCTATGTTGTGATCTTGTTGTAGTCATAAAAGTCCTAATGAACCTAAGTTATGGAAAATCTCAATGGCTTGTGATGTTTGCTTGGATTTATTTGTTTCAAAGTTGGATTCCAAAAGGATGCATACATAAATATTTTGAATAAAATAATGATTTTCAAGTTAATATGGAATTTGGATGACGTTCAAGTTAATTTTTAAATTGTATGGTTAACCTTTGGACAAAAGGATAACAAAGTTAACCTATGCTAGTATCTCAAGATGTTGATGAATGATTTATTGATATCTTTGTTTGGACTAGGCTCATGAATCTAAACAAAGAGGGATGATAGTGATGATTTGTAGACCTAGGAGAAAGATAGTTTTTCTAAGTTGAAAATTTCACAAGATATGGAAAGATGATATCAAAAGGTACTAGAAAAGGTTGATATATTTGATATGTTGATGTCCAAGGATAGTGTTTGATGTTTAACCCAAAGGATTATAATGATGGAGTCAAAATAATGATGTTTATTTGGTTTTCTGATGTTTGAAAGGGTTTTGATGTTTTGATCAAAAGAGATATGTTGATGTTTCCTATGAAAACTAAGTTGAAGAATAGTTATGATGTTCCAAGGTACTAATGACTATGTAGAAGTTAAAGATAAATTGAGACTAATATTTTGATGGTAGGACCAATAGTTATGAAAATTTACAATTCCAAATGTTAATAGGTCTGAGACAATTTAGGTCACTAGAAAACACCATTGGTGTTTCTAGAAAAAATGGTAAAATATTGAGCAAAGGTGGCCAGATGCCAAGAAAAGGAAATCAAATGAAAAATAAAATGTGGTAGAGTGTAGCCAAAGGTGAGTCTATGTAGGTTTTAGTCTGGAAGAATAGAGAAATAGCAAAAGCAACAAGTTTAGAAAAGGTGACAATATGTTGATCAAACACGACAATATGTTGATCAAACATGAAAAAATGCAAAGTAGAAGTGACTATTTGTGCAAAAGCGACCCTATTTTCTAGAAAAAATGATTATGTGTATCTGTGTCTGATAGGTTTTGCAAGTTTGATAAAATTTGATGTGATGTTCAATTCTGAATATTTTTTGGCAATAAGTGATATGAACAACAAACATGAACAATCAAGACTGAATCCAATTTGAATAATAGAACCAAACAAGTACAACCTATTTTTAGTATTAGGTGTGTAAATTTATGTAAGCCCACCTCCCATTTAAGGGGTAAATAGTCAAATAGATTAGGTAGTGGATTATGTTAGTTCCCAAATCTATAATCAACTTGAATCCTAAAGGGGTGCCAAGCCTAATGATCAGATTCAAGGAGAGAATTTTCAAACAAATGAGAGATTGATATAAAATATTTCTCCCCTGCACTTTAGGCTCTGTGAAACCTAGGAGGGTGATCTTGATAGGGTACTTATAGATACTTGTGTGCCAAAGCATCCAGGACATTGTAAACAAATAATTCTCCTTCAATTGTTAAATAGACATACTACCCTAAAGACTTGGCCGACCTTCATGGTAATGTCTAATTTGAACATGAGAAATGTAATGCATTAAAATCCACACACAATTGCACAGAGATAGATAAGTAAAACTGATTTTAATTTATAGCTGCCACAAAAAATCTCAGGAAACTACAACATTAATAAAGTAGTGCCATATCCTAGGGTGGAGTCACCTAAACCATGTAATTTAAAACTCATCAAAACATTTACCCTGTCATAACTATGCCTACCAGATGATGCCTTACACCATTGATACCAAAAAATCAACCAGCCATACTTAGTAATCCCAGCACATAGTTCCATAAACCTCTATTTATGTTAATACAATTTAATTAATTCATTGAATGAAAGTAATAACACTAAATAGACACTCAAGGAAAGACAAGAAGACAAATATCAACACTCTTTTTTTCCTCATATTCATAATCCATACAATGTGCATTATGGAGACAACTAGCTCAAAATATATTATCATTTACATACAAGTATGACGATGCCATGATAACATTCTCTATTACAGGACTCAAAAAAATTCAAAACCTGAAACCAACACTTCATTTAAGACCTGTTACAAAACTATACTTCCCTCGTGAGACCAAAATAGTAGGAAACTCTCTTGTAAGTGAAATAGTAAATTACACTTAAGGGAAAAGTAGAAACCCTAAATGGAGATCAAAAGTAGACATCTGGCATCACCCAGGTCCATTGATCAAAAACTATCTTTTGCACATGAAGAATCCTCGTCCTGTTCATTTCCCAACCTCTTGCATTTTCTTGCCCCTGCAACTGAAAAAATACTTTTTCTTTACCGTGAAAGCCCTTTACTTTTTTTGTTTTTCCTTGCAGCATTTTTTTATTACTCGGGAAGGCTTTAATTCATTTTATATCAAGCTATGGAAACATTTTACCTGTGCACTTTTTATTTTTCACTTTACATTTAAAGTTTTTTTCCTTTTCAAATGTGAAAGATTTTAATTCTTTTATCGACTATGAAAATCCTCCTTAAGCACTTCACCTTTTAATTATTTCAACTCATTTCCAATAATAACTTTAAACATTTCCCTTGAACATTTATTTATTCCTCCCATGGACTTCATAAAGTTTCGACAAGCATGAGAAAAACTATGTGGAGCCTCTCCGCTCCCCTTCCACTTCCTTCTGGTGGCAACATAACTCTCACAGGCTTGCGAGAAAGCACTCTTCCTCCCTGCACTCCTATTGGATGAAGCATTATGTTGGTGGATCCCCCGTGGCTAGCGGGGGATAGTTCATATCATTCCACGTCATCTCACCCAAACCGTTGATTTGAGATCCCTTGTTCTTCACGTTTTGTTGCATCTCAATGAACATCGATGACATTGAGAAATGATTTATAGTAGTCAACATACAACCCTATCTTCTTCTCACCAAAGCCATGCATACACGGTTTTTCCATAGCTAATAGTCGGCCAATACACAAAGAGTGCATTCATTAATTCTTGATGTTGCTCGATGACCCTACACATCAATATTTTTTTGTATTTGAAGTGTTGGAGTTAAAAAAATTTGTAGTGCAATGCAACATATAATTTGAGGATGCCAAATTTTAGCTCATAATAATGTTCCTTTACAACTTTTCCACTGGTCTATTTCACAATGTGCTCAGGCTACATATAATGAAAGTGGGTGGCAATGCTAAATAGAATTTCCTCAAATAATTCTGATACATTTTCACTGCAAGTACAAGTTGTCCCTACACAAAGTAAGAACATGCTTGATTTACCCGTGCAACAAGCATCTAAACAAATATGTTTCCTGCAACAACTTCATGTACCATTTTAAAATCTTCCTTCCCAATATCAAATCGACTCCATTCAACTAGCACAATGGTTTCCCCACTCACAACATTAATATTTTCTTGTTACTACAAGATAAAATATTCACAAGATAGCTCCCGATTCTTCTCAAGATGTGTTGCCTCATTCTATGTATCCCTCCTCTCATTGCAAAAATCTATAAAATAATTCCAATTCCCAAGGGAAATGCCAACATAAGAATTCTTCGCATTTGATTCACTTTGTGCAACTTTAATTGTTTCTTTTTCTTTAAGTCAGTCATCTGTTTTCAATTCCATGTTTCCAAGCATACACAAAATTTTTGATGAGTTTTTATCCACTTTAATTGCATCCCTAATCAATTCTAAGCTCAGTTGGAACTCATTCTGAGCCTAGGACATGGTTGCAAGACATAGATATGCATCCACATAATCAAGAAATTTGAACAATATTAGCCTGTATAAATGATTTTATTTTTCAGTATCATGTAGTTGTTCAAACAACCTAGCAAGATTAAATAGTGTAGTGACTTTATCCAACGGTAATGTTAACAATCATATATGTACCTATGCTAAGCTTATAGAAGACTTAGCTATCTATTGAAACATGGAAACCTTCTTCAGATGTAGGTGATCTGTGTGAAGAAGGAATCTCCAAAGTGAGTTGGTTCTCTGAATGAATTTCCTATTCTAAATGATTTTTTGAAGTAAAGGGGACAAAGATAACTAAAAGTAAAATTTAAATCTAATAGATGATTCGCTAGAAATTATGAAATTCAGAATCTATCACTCACAACAATCTCTCTATCACAATAGCCCTCACAATCTCATTGGCACATACTTTCATTAGTAATTTGTATGAAGATTTGTAATTAAATACAACATACAACCTAAAACTATGCAATTTTGAACACAAACTCATAATAGCAAGACATATAAGGACCCAAAATTGAATCACAAAGACATCAAATTTCCATTACAAAATTGAGACAAGAGATAAGAAGAACTATGCTGCTTTATTGAAACTAAAAGAGTGTTTTTTCCTAAAATTTGAGTACAAAAATGCTTACAAGCTCTCAGAATGTGTGTAAGAGCAAGAAACAAAAATATGAACTAAGAAAAACTCCAAGTTTTCTCCAATATATATCCAAAACTCAAATTCTGAGCTTAGAAGAAAAGTTCGAAAAAAGATCCCAAAATCTGCTCCAAACTGCAAGAGAAAAGTAGAAACTTTCTCTTTCCAAGATGTCTATCCAATGAAGCTTCAAAATCAGGCCCAATTTACTCCAAAACTAGAAAAAAAACCAACTTAGTTTATCCATCTTTTCTTGACTTCGCCCAAGAGAAAATCTACTTTCAATGTACAACTAAGAATAGCAAAAAATAAAAAACAATTGATAAAAAACATTGCTTTATTTTTGCTTTTACAAGATTTGTAGCTCTTTTAAAATTACAAATCAAGGCTTATCCTTATCCTGAATTTTTGTAATTAATATTTTAAGAAAAAACTTTTCAAAAAATAATATCTTTGATATCTCTTATCACAATTGATTTTCTTTAAAAAAATCATAAAATATAAAGGCAATATTTATTATTGAGTTTTAATTGATTTCCACAAAATCAATAAAATCAAAACCCTAAGCATAACATATGAATGCTTCATTTTTTCAAAGGCATGGGCATTGAAAAATAAAATACGTCAAGGTATTTTTTGACTTTGAAATAATATATCAAAACCTATCCTAAAAGACTTAGGCATATAAGACAATTAATAACCTAAGGTATATGAGATTTTTGACCACTAATGGTATTAAATTGGAGCTTAATATTTTAAAAGACATTGCAAAAATACCCCTAAGTCAGATTAGGGCAGAAGAAAACCCTAAAGCAAAACTCTTCAACCTCCACCTTTTTTCGCATCATTTTGTATCTCCAACTTGGAGAAAGCTTTTCTCTGCATATAACTGCCATGATAGTAGGGTTTTGCAAGGAAAGCATAAAATCTATGTCTATCGACTTCTCTGTGGGTCGATTCTCCATCAGCAAGCAAGGTAAGTTGATATTGAACTATTCATGGCTTCTTTCTTTCATTTTCAAGAGAAAAATTGGCCTTAAGGCCAAGGCTATTCATGCATTTTCATGTGTTTCAAATTTTGTGTTTCATTTGGCCACCATGGGAAAATTTTGTTTGAGCATTCTGGTAAACAAAACTCAAAAGAGTTTGAAAAATAATGAAGATTACTCCTTTATGGAAGAAAAATTTAATTTTTTTTGTGTATTTCCTCTATTATAGGCTACCATAAGAGCTCGACCATGGCATTTGTAGAAGTCTTTGGGCATTTTCTCTTTCTGTAACCATATTTTCTTGGCTCGACCTATGACTTCTCCTCCTAACTGAAAGCATTTGTATTCAAGGGATTTTGTTTTTATGAGTTTCCAAAGCTCCATGGCCACGAACCGAAGAGCTTTAAAAGCTCACAACTATGTATTTCGATGGCCTTTGTATTTGGAAATGAAACCCCAAAATGGGTATTTTGTATTTCAAAGGAAATTTGCATTTAAAGTTGAAACCCCCATGTGGATATTTTGTATTTCTCCACTTGAAACCTTTAGAGTTGAAATAATATCTTCATTTGAGCTTAAACAAAGTGTAGAGAATGGAACATTCATACTTTCATTATCTCCTTTACTATAGTTAAAACCAGGACAATACTAGTTGTCTTATCTTGCACTTCCTATAGCAACACTCAAATGGCATGAAGAAAATAGCCAAGTCAAAATGTACAATGCTCTGATAGATAACTTGCAAGCTTCTCCTTTCATTTCACACACCTGTATACTCGTTGACTACTGATGGCATATGATTGCTCTTTATTTTTCTCACAACTATTGATAAATCTTCTTTGACATCTTTTTCTAGTAAGTTCAAAATGCAACACCTAGCATACATGTCACTAACATCCTATTGTTAAAACACCATATCGCCAACAATCATTAAAGGACTTTGGCAATGGCAACTTATGTATGGCTACTCCATGTACTTGTTTTCTTTCAAATACATTTTTTAATTGATGCATTCACTTCATTTCATGTAACATCTGCATCTGACCATTATGATACTCCTGTAGGTTACTTTGATGCTTGTTATCAATCATTCCATATGCTTGAATTCTTCGAAAAATATGCATTCTCAGCTCAACATTCTCATGAAATATTTAGCAATGTAACTTTCTCTATGTCCACATGTTCACAACTTGTCCCTAATCATAATCGGGTTTGGCCTCCTGGTAATGAGAACCTAAAGCTCCTCTATATGCTTCTATTATTTATTAATGTTCTGTTGATGAGGCATTATGTATGCATGTTCACTATCACCATTTATGAACATGAAACACTTGTTGCACCAGAAAAGATCTTCAACAACATGACTAAATATGAACAAACATCATATGGCAACAAAAAATGCAATCAATTTGACAATATTAAAAAAAAAATTCAATATGGAAATTGATGCATTTCATTTGATTCTGTATCTGAATTGAGCTCTTTGTTTACTCGTGATTTCATTTCATTGCTTCTTAGAATTGATAGTTATGAATGAGCAATGGTCTTGATTGTTTTGATAGTTGAAATATGTTTCACTCCTTCTTGACTGGCTCATATGAGCATGATGATTGCATTTCCTTACTTAGCCCCATTTGTATGTTGAGGGGAAGCATGTCGAGCTCTACCCTTGTGGGAGCTCATTTTACTCCACATGTTGTTATGTCTTCATGAAATGATCAGATACATGACTTTTCCTATACCTGCACAAGAAACAAACAATGTTAGCATAAAATAATGAAGTTTAAAAGGTTTCATGATGTGACATTTCATTTTTAGGCTCTTATTATTGCACTCTTCATTCTTAGTTGATTCCATGCATTTCAAGGAATGAATTATATCTTTGTTGGTAGAGCATGTAGTGTAACTCATATCCGCAGCTCTAACAGGACTTTCCCAATCTTCTATAGGTACACTCAGAATCAGAAGAAAAATAGAGCAAGCTACAAGAACATCAATTGAAGATCAAGAAATAGGCAATGATGGATATTCCTTACGTTATTTTCTTCTTTGTTTTTTAACTTTTAGTTATATAATTCATTTCTTGCAATGAATTGTTTTGGCTATCTCCATGGCTTGTGTGGGATTTAAAATTCTCTTTTCATATTTCCATTCTAAAAAGAAATGCATCAAAATGAAAAATTGTACAATCATTTGTATTTGCAAACAAATGAAATATTGTAATGTGAATAAGCATTGTGAAATAAATGAAAGCACTTTTATGCTTAACCATTTGTGTATTCTATCTTGTACTTAATTTGTGTTGCAGCACCGAAAGCAAACTTTTGAAATTCTTTTCACAATTAAGCAATGTAGAAATTAACTAAACTTTTCACTTTAAAATGAAACAAACTAATCAGCTCTACCAATTAAGCTATAGTGAAAATTGTTAACAGGTAACTCAAGTGAAACACCACCTTCTTTTGTATTTTTGCATGTAACTAATGATGGTTTTTCAGCTTTTACATTCTTACGCCACAAAACATAGTAATTTAATGGTGACCTTTTCAATGTACAAGGTAAGAGACTTAGTACAACATGAAAACTTAGATGGTCTGATGTAGAAGAGGCAAATGGAGGCCACCAAGACAGACGCCTTTTTGGGGTTGTTCATTATGATTAGAAACCTTCTACATTAATCCATGCTCTTTAGATTTTTGGGTGCTATATTTTGCTACCTCATGAAACATGCATTCCATGTTTGATGATACATTTTTCACTTTTTGTTCTTTTTCAATTTTATTTCCTTTTCTTGCATGAGATTGAATAGACTCTGTCTTTAAAGTTTTTTCTATTTTTGGCTCAGGTTGTCCCTCCTCCCCAACTTCACAATCTACCATGAAATTTGTTTCTAGTACCCCTTGATGGGTTGCCTTTTCTTAGTCGCATGTTGCTAATCCTTAATCTTACCTTCTCCATTCATACTTTCCACACCACTATCTTTGGTTAATTCATCATTTTTTTATAATTTTGAATCCATGAGTTGTTCTCTCTAATGTTGCCAAATAACCAATAGTATTTGTTGATAGAAAAGATATGTAATGCCAAGAAATTTTTTTTATACAATTTACCACCATAGGAGACAACCAATAAATGAAACCCACAAAGGCTATGGAGCTAAGAAAAAAATTCCTTCTTCATCAATGAGCATCACTAGCATTACTGTACTCTTGTGCGCTCATTGCCTTTAGGTCTATCCACTATGTGTGTTGCTTATGTTCTCCATGTACCTCTTTTGCATGAGAAGACTAGAAACAAGCACAATATGGTCCTTAGTTTGGTTGAACCTATCGAAAAGCATAATATCCATTAAAATGCTTCATGATTTTAAGAGCTCCATCAAATTACTTAAAACGACATTTCCCCAATTTAAGGTAGATAGTAGAATTTTAGTGACATAGGTCACCACCATGTCATGGCACATCTCCTGCTCACTTCTTGGGTTATTTCTGAAGAACACAAAAAGTTCCCTATCTCAACCTAAGAGAGTACATGGTGAGCCTGTGGTGCCAATCACATCCCTTTGCACCACTTAAAATACATTTGAAAGGCCTTAGGGCTTCTAATAAATTAGTTTTTACTGCGGATATTGGCAAACACCGCCAACCTCTCAAAACTCACCTTAGGAAACCAGAAAAGTTGTAGTCCCTAACACAAGTATGGAGCGTTACATGCATGGATTGACCTATAGCTTTTTCTCTCAGCTAATTTATATAACACACCTAGAAATGTCGCTTGAGGTCATGTCTCTAGGTAGGCCTCTCTATAAAAGAAAAATGTTTTGAAAGCTTAGTGTATTGCTATTTCTCTTCACCCAAGATTGCACAAAGCGCAATGGGGGAGGATACGTAGACAATACACTTATGAACAAAGAAAAAAAGGGTAAATTGAAGATATTTCTCTTCACCCAAGATTGCAAGAAGCGCAAGGAGAGAGGATACATACACTTCAACTTACAATACATGGAAATAAAATCTTTTTAGGCCCCAATTCAATTATAAACTAAACTACCAATCAATGAAAGCATAAATGATAAATGTTTGATAAAGCATTGCATGTTAGAAACTTGCAATCAAAGCATTAGTAGTTTAAAAATGCTTTTGTCTTTGACCATTTATACCTACAAAATAAATGATGTTAGAAGTTTTTAGATAATGTATTCCCCCAAATGAAAAAGGTTGCACAAATATGTCAGTTAAAAACACAAAATAGTAGACATGACATGTTAGGGTTAGGGTAAATCTTAAACTGAAAAGTGATTATCAAACCAAAACAAAGACAAAAAATAGTAAAATGTGGCTCTTTTTACCTTCAAATTCTATGGCACTATTAGAAAATGTGGATTTGTAAAATGACAAACATGGCAGGATTCGAAGAAAACAAGGCTTGGGTAAGAAAACACAACTCTATAAATTGGCAATTGCAACAAGATTCCTACAAATTCGAAAACACAATTAGAAATTAGAGAGCAAGTGTGACCAAATGTGTCAAATGCGATCATCCTTAAATGTTAAACACATCGAGATGTTGATCAAGGGAAGCAAAAATAGCAAACACAACCTTTGTAAAATGCAACCGCAACCCAGAAACCTAAAAATTCACTAAAAACTCACACAATTTCCTTAAAAGGGGATGTGGGTCCCACCAAAAGTGCTAATTAATGTGAGATGAGAAATGGAACTGATACAACAACAAGGATTAGCAATCAAGAAGACCCAAAAATAATGAAAGATCAAATACCACTCACTAAATGAAAGAGAATGCATACAAGGGTTTAGAAAATAAGATGAAAATAATTCAAAACATCAAACCAATGTGCAAACCTTGCATTCCATTTTTATGGTGATAGAATATTGGATTGTTTGGTCATGAATCTCCCATGATTACAAAAGCATGAAGATTGATGACCTATCTGGAGATAAAATGCCTAAATGCTCATGAATATGATATGTTCAAGTGCTAAAGTTCACTCAAATGCTCTAGGTTATGAAATAATGGAGGAATGATTATTTTATAGATTTTCATGTTTGAATCAATGGAGAAGATTAAACCTCAAGACCCATAAGAAGGTTTGAGATTGCATCTCAGGACCCACAAATCTAAGTGATTTGAGGAAGATCAAAGATCAAGATTCAATTGAACTCAAATATCTCCACAATTTTAGAAAAATTGGTTGAGGATATTTGAAATGGAGGGATGAGATTAGATCAAGAAATGGAGGGATAAGAATGAATGAGAGGAATGAGATATTTTGAAGGAGAATATTCCTTTGAGGGGGAAATTAGGAGAATTAAATAATTCAAGATTATTTAATTATGGGGGATTAGGATATTCTTTATTAAAAAAGAATATTTCAAATGAAAGGGGTGGGAATTAGATAATTAAATAATTCAAGATTATTTAATCATAGGACTTGAGAATAAAATTAGATTTAATGGCTAATTAAATAATTAAAATTATCCAATTGAGGGAGATTAGAGGAAAATTAATGAAATGGGATGACTTAATTAAATAATTCAAAATTACTTAATTAATGGAGGAAATAAGGTGAAATGATGTTAAAAGGGGAACTAGTGATGTAAGTGATGAAAATGATGTGAATGCAGTGATTAATGGTGAATATGATGAAAATGAACTTGATTAATGATGTGTGATAAGAGTTGTTGCAGCCTATCATGGCTTGAAGATGGCTCAATCCAAAGGATACAAAAAGGTGTTGAGGGTGACTCTTTAAATATAATTAACAACCTGAAGAATTCGTCTTCCCCCTCATGGACTATTGAATCCATTATCATGGATGCTATTGAAATCTTAAATTCCTTTGATGAAGTTTATATCTCTCATATTCTTAAGGAAGGGAATGGCCTAACTGATGTTTTTTCTAATGTTGGTGTTAGTGGTTCTAGGGAGTGGGATGTGGATGACCCCCTCCTCATTGAGGCTATTGCATGTTTAAATCATGATTATCAAAATTTCTAATTCGTATGGTGGCCTCATTATGTTCTAGGCTCACATGATTATAACATGGTAGTTAATTGTATGGAGTGAAGGTGAGCTAGATCTTGATTGGGTTGATGGTACCTTGAGTATTCTCCATATGGGACAACACCCTAGGATCATTATTTCTCTCTGCCATTTTACCATTTCCACATGGATTGTGGGAATTTTTTGGCCTCCCTTCTTGAGTCTTCTCTTACTTGTTTGCAAAGTTCTCAAGCTCCTAAGTTTTGATAGGTTCGTGACCATGGGAGGTGACAGAAATAGAGTGGATCCCTTCTCCTGTGATACTATAAAGAACAAGGAGGTGTGGTGAATATTGCATAAAGGTGGGATTACACCATATTTAGAGAGGCTACATGGAAACAACCTGTAGGCTACAACCTTTTTTGTCAAAGGTTGGAATAACAAGATTTTGAAACTAGGTGGTACTGAATTTCATGTTAATGAAGAATTTATTGCAAATATCACCAGTCTCTCAATAGAGGGCAAGAAGGTTTACAAATATCAGAAGGAATCTAAGGTGGTTATGAATATTTTCTTCAAAGGGGATGAATAACAAAAGCTTAAGCAAGCCAAGAGTGGTGGGTACTAGCGAATTTTCATCAAAGCCCTTTGGGGTGATGTTGCTGAGGAATTGATGAGGTACATTACTTTAGAAGGTCAATTTTTTGTTGTTAATTCTTATCATTTTTTTCTCTTGAATCATTTTCACCATAAGAATAAAATATCCTTTCCATTTTATCTTCTGGCTTCTCTACAGTATGGTTTGAAGGATCATAAAAAGAACTCTAATAATCTTGTGTTGCATGTTGGTCTTATTCTATTAATTTTGGATTATGCAAAAGCCTTTGCGGTCCCTAAGCCACCTACTATTATTCCCAAGGGTAAGCATCAGAAGCCGGCCTTGGAATATAAAACTATTTTGGAAGAAGAGTTAGGGAGTTTGAAATGGAAAAAGGAGGTTCTTGAGGAGTCTGAAACAGAGGAGGATGAGGATTTTTTTTGGATTCTCATGCCTCTATGGAAGTGATTTCTCAACCTCTTGCAAAGGGAAAACTTAGTAAATGGGTTTCAGTTCCCAACCTAAAGGATTATGAGACCTATAATGAGGATGAGGGTGGTGAAAAAACTAATAAAATTAGGCCTGCCACTCCTTCTACTATCCTAAAGGAGAGGATTGAAATTGCTAAAGATGTGTCTTCGTCATCCCTTGTTTTGGGGACCAAGAGGAAGAAGGGTCTAATGGAGGGTAGCAAAAATAAATTGGCTATTAGGTCTACTAGCCTAGTAAAGGAAGTGCAAGTTTCTTCTCCTTCAAAGATGGATTGTGGGTAGGAGGCTTCAGGTTCTCTAGGTATGGACTTGGAAATGCAGAATAGGAGGTTGGTGGCTAAGGACATTGTTAGCTCTCTTCGCAAGATTCAAATGTTAGTGGCTGGGGGTAAAGGTAATAAAGTTTGTGCAAGCCAGGATAAGGTTAGTTCTTCCCAAGAGAGTGATGCTAGGGAAAAGGATGTTTTTAACTTTGATTGGGAGGATTTTCCCATTGTTCTGGGTATGGCTAAGGAGGGCTCCATTTCCTTTTTTCAACTATTTAAATGGTTTTTTCATGAGCTCAACATGACTAATGTTAGGGTTTGGGGTGTTGTGAGAAAAGTGGGAGAATCGTCGGTTCAGACTCAATTTGATGAGTTGTATGATTCTTTAAATATTGATGTTGAGGAGATGTTGAAGATGAAGCAAACGTTTGAACAAAGAATTTTGACCCTAGAGGAACAAATGGAAAGGATTAATGTGAAATTGGATAAGGTCAGGGATGGGACTAAATTTATTGTGAGGTATGAGTCTAAGGGCCTATCTACTCCTATTGAGAAGGCCAAGAAATGTATGGAGATTACTCTTGGTGAGGATGCTGGTGCTAGTGAAAGGCAAGTGGAGGAGGATGTTTTGGTTGACAAGGTTGTTGGTTTGCATAATGTTTTGATTAATGAGGTAAATGTGGTTGGGCTCAATGCTAGAACTCGCAATAAGACCAAGATGTAGGCGGGGGTCCTTGTTAATGATATGTTTGAAGTCATTGATTATCATCAGAAGACTATGGAGAGTGACATGGAAGCTGCAAATATCTTGAAGAATATGTAGT
>VDFB02123427.1:0-15324 GCA_007258455.2 Sequoia sempervirens | reverse complement strand
TGGGCTTCCATGATGATGAAACCCAATCATATAGATCTGATAATTTGTGGCCAAAGGTGATTGAACTAGCCAATTAATCTGTTGGAAGCAAAAAAAATGCTCACCATTATCAACCTCCCTTTTTAGCTTCTCTAAAAATTTGGAATAAGAGAGGAGGGTTCCTTTCTGATGAGGGTTCTTGGGTTTCTCTTAGAGGTCCCATGCTCATTAGAGATGGAGTTTCCCTCAATGATCGAGCATCCTAGGTCGTAGATTTGAACTTTTTTTCTTGATTCAAACTAACAAAATATCCCTAAAGGAAAGGCTATGCCAAAAATTTGAGTCCATCGATCCCTAAGACCAAATAGTAGGGTAGAGAGATATTGAGTTGTTTGAAAGGGAGTTACCTGAGCACCAAAAATAAGAAACCCTAGCTGAACTAGGGTGCGACAATGGAGGTTTTATGGTGATCAATCCTCCAGAGTCCATACCCAGCATTAGACCCCATTTGTGGGCCTAAAGAAAAGGCATGGCAAGGGCATTTTCACCAGCAACAAGGGAGCAAACAAGATTTGACAAGAGTAGCATACACAGGAGAGAGCAGCATTGCAAAAAGATAACCCTTAAAGTTGCTATCATTTTAGACATAAATATTAAATTTAATTTTTTTTCTCCTACTTTGTGATGAGCATTCCATTTTCATTTTACAAGGATTTATAGGTACACTAATAAGAATATTGGATAGACTCACATTTAAACTTAAAACCTAGTTGTGGTACCACTAAGTCATTTGCCCTTCCATGATTGAAACTTTCAAATTCTATTATGAAGTGTACTTTAATTCCAACACACTCTCTAAAATATTTCATGTTGATACTGGCCATGACATGAAATTCAAAATTTCATACATGATATAATTTAATTCTAAAAATATGATAAAATTTTAAATATGTAATAGATTTTTTAATTCTAATTATTTTTCTACTATTGTATTACTATTCATTGTCAGAACTTATAAATTATATCAAGAAGTCTACTTTAATTCCAATGTGCCCTCTAAAACTAAAATTTCAAACATTATATAATTTAATACTAAAGATATGATTAACATTTAATTATGAAACATAATTTTTAATTGGAAACTATTTTTCTACTGCTGTGTTATTAAGATTATTTTACAAATTACTGTCTTATAAAAATACATTTAATAAATTAGATGCATTTTATATTTTGTCACTGGACAAAAATGATCAAACAAAATTTTAGTGCAATATTTTATTTTGTCACTGGACAAAAATGATCAAACAAAATTTTAGTGCAATATTTTATTTTGTAGAGAAATTATGCGTTGCCTACTGTAATAATAATAATAGAAAATGAAGCGCGTACAAGAAAAACCTGAAAATATACTTTATAGCAAAAGTCGCCCACAAGAAAACGATCGAGGGCGATTAATCCGAAAGCTCGTTGACGAAGCTTTCGATTTCCAAGGCGTTTAAAATCCCTTCTTCACAAGCAATCTGCATTCGGATTTTCAAGGCGTTTCCTCTGTTTGGTCTTTCAGTTAATATTTAACGCGATGGCATTCATGGAGAAAGCAAAGACAGTAACGGCTTTCATGGCCATGGTGGTTTTGATTGGCATCTGCAACGCAGGTATTATGTCTCAAATTTCAATTTATTTAAACTTGAAGTTTTTACAGATGATGGGGATGATTGAGAAGTTTTTTCGGTAGAAGATTGTACAAGTATATTTGTATTATCTTTCAGCTTATACGTATTTAAAATTTGGAAATGAAGCAATTTATATTATACCACAGTCAGTATTCTGTTACAGAGAGCAAACATAAGAATCTTAGCCAAGCAGATATTAGTTCAAGTAAGACTCAGCTATTGTTATTGCCCAGTCTGTTCACCATCTGTCGTAGTTCTTCGGCTGCAGAGTCTCTCTTAGTGTGGATAGATCAGAATGTTTCAATGATTTTCTAACAAATTGGATGGTTCTAAATTTTCTTGTTCGTTTGTTTCTTTTACAAGCTGCACCTGCATCTGCTCCCGCGCCTTCTCCAGAAGTTGGAGCTCCCTCTCCTAACGCAGGCGCAGTGTTTGCGCCGTCAATGGTGGCGATCTTGTCCGTGGCGGCACTGGTTTTAATGAAGATTCTCATTTGAAAAAGATCATAGAAATGGCTTGAAGAGCTCCATTGTAGTTTGAGAATGGATGTGGGAAATAAATTGTAGACCAGAGTTCTTTTTATTGTATGTTAAGATATATTAAGATGTTGTTTAGATGTAACACAAATCTATATCTTCATATTTAAACACATTCATGATTACTTGTTTCATAAATTAATTGCATTCTAAAACATAATTTGTTAAAAAATGAGTTATAAATTTAAATTACGTAAGATATAACAAAAGACATAGTATTAAATTTCTACTAATTAAATTTCTACAAATTAGTAAAGTATAATTAATAAATAATTTATATGTTTGTCAGAAAGTGGGCCTTGCTTCTACTTGTTTGGCTAATAAGGAACAATGGTTCATTTGAAGGAAAAGGGAACAAATACCTTCTATTATTGAGCAGTCTTTTTCTTCTTGCATGAAGGAGCAGAGGGAAGAATGTAAGACAAAATCTCCTATCAATTCTTCCACTTTTCCTAATGACACGAAGATGGATGATGGATCTATAGGGGTTTTTATGGACTTTTATTGTAATAAGAAAATGAGATTGGGAGAGAAGGATCCTGTGTTAAAGGTTACCATAAGTTTTTGTTGGTTTTATGTCTCTATTTTTTTAGTTTTTGGGTTGTAGTGCTTGTTGTTTTTGACTGGTTGTTGTTCTCCAGTCTATATTCTTGAGTTGTTCTACTCCATTGTAATGATTTGTATGGGATTTAATCAAAAAATAGATAAATTGCCATTTGAAAGTTAGATCGAATGATTGATAATAGCACCAATATTTTTATCTCCTAAGAACAAAGTAAAATATTAATTTAATAATAAAAAAATATGAATGTAAATTTAAAATAGAGTACTTCAAATGTACCTATTAAATATTTTCAATGGTATTAAACCTTCACTAAAATATGATTCAAAAATTCAAGAATTTCACATAACTAAACATTCTTCTCAATACAAAAATAAACAAATAACTCTATATGATATTTAATAGAAAGATTTTACAACTATAGAAATAGTATATTAATCAAATATCACCAAATTAACAAATGTTATAATCCTATATATATGTGCTAAATCCATAAAATTTAACATAAATTTTTTTTTAGACATTTAAACAACTCAAGAAAACAGGTGTCATAGACAAAAACCCAAAACAACGCAAAGCCTCGCATCACCAAAGGCAGGCTTTCAACAACATCACCCACAACACTACTTTGGTAATGGCAAACACCTCAGAAGTTGAATTCCTCTTCCATATGCAAATTAACATAGATCCTCCAAGGAAACAGGGCAAGATCCCTACAACCGTGACACAATAAGCCAAAAAACGTAGCTCAACAAAGCCAACAAAAGGATAAACCCCATCTGCAACCGCAGACATGGTACCACCTTCGTCCTTGACTCCTTCAAAAATAAAACCTCCCTTGCTCCAAAACCCGCCTCTCACAAAGAAAGAACTGGGGATAAGAATTCCACAAGGTAAAGGCCGCGGAGATAAAGACTGTGCAATGAAACTCAGAAAACAGAGCCAAGTCATCAACTGAGAAGGGCAGTAGGTACCCCCCACCCCATCAGATCTAAAATGAAGAAAAAACAAACATCAGAGCAGCACACTTCAACGCAGCCACTCCACCAATATGCAGATCAGAACAAAGGCACAAGAGAGACCCCAGAGCACTTGCAAGGCCACAATACCCACAGCCCACGGCCAACGCCAACCAACTAGGACATGAATACACCAAATATATAGGAAAACAAACAACAGCGATATCAGTAGAGGATTTTCAATATGGATATAATATAGTTGGTAAAACTAACTTGAAAGAATAATTTATCAATGGGGTAAGCCTCCTAATGTAATAAGAGTCAAACTTGTTGCACCTTCATTCACACAATTTTTCATGGCGGTGAATTGTTGGTGGTGAATTTTCGGTGAATTTTTTATGGCGGTAAATTTTCTCATAGTGAATTATTGGTGATGAATTTTCTGACAGTGAATTGCTGGCGGTGAATGGTTACATGCATAACTAATTAACATTTAAGACAATGAATATATATGCTTTAAGTTATGTGAGCCACTAAGTATTTCCAGTTAACATTGGAGTAGAAAAATAAAGCATAATAGACATTATAAAGTTAGCGAGTGATTGTGTCAACCCACTCAACTACACAAATGGATAATCTTGATGATCATTATTATTACTTAAATATAAAGCAATGAAAAATCTTTTAAGCCCATGAAAATAAGTAATAAAAGCTCAACAAATAAATGGAGTGCAAGTGGGAGTATACATTATGAAATATACACCTCACACAAACATAAAATTAAAGGGACAAACTACAAATTAAGGAAAAACATAAAAGACAAACATGAGTGATATTTTAAGATCGATCTAGAAATAGGGACTACATGAACCAAATATAAATTGTAAGAGATTGATAGATTAATCTTAATGGGACCCATTGGATTACTATTGAGCTAAAGACATAAGTGAGCTATGAAACTTGTACAAGTCCATAAAATATTAATTCACAGGAAACAATTGAACAAGATTAATATAAGGCATTGAGATTAAAAAATCAACAATACTATACAACCCTAATTGGAATCTTCACAAATATAAGAATAAGATTCTTAGAGCAATATGGGCAACAATAAAACTCTAACTTGTCAATTATAAAATATATGTCAACATATACAACTAAAGAGAAATCTATATATTCACATCCGATCCCTTTATAAATATTTTTTCTATTATTTTTAATAAAAGTAGCATATTTTCTATATTCTAATTTTGTGCATTAAATGTTTAATCAACTTTCATGTATGTTTTCAAATTACACATACTATACTTTTTCATTACCAACTAATAGATAAGAGCATTTCTTAAGCCACCTAGTATTTAAATGAAAATAACTCCTTGACAAAAAATGAAATAATTAAAGATCAACCACTTCCTCTATAAATCCAAAGTAGTCTCTCAAGCTCAACTCACAACTTATAAAACTCTCCACTTGAAACTCTTTGTTTTTATTTGCCTATGTTTAATTCAATTTCCACCCATCCACTACTCATTTAGGAGAAAGTAAGAGAATCTCAAGAAATAGTTCTAGTTTTTCAACTCAACAAGCACACCTAACACTTAGTCTTATCTTTGATACCTATATCTTTTGGTAATAAAATTTTATGGAAAGCTACCCATTTATTGAATAAACATTTCTAATAATACTATGCTTTATACTTTTAGGTAAGCCATAATTAAGCATTTTCAAAGGTTAATATGATTAGCTAGTTTTTCGAATCTTAAATACCCATATAGGGTTTAAATTATTTTACTCTAATGTAACCCTAGTTTCCATAGAGAAAATATCATTCACATTTTGTATGACACTATTCAAAGAAACTCAATTTGGCTAAGTAGATTGTCACTATCCCAATCATAGGTAACGGATTTGGAAATGAATCAAGAAGCTCTTTTGAAGAAATTGGAAGAGATCACAACTATGGTTGACAACATGCCTATTTTTTTTAACTATAGGAATCAAGTAGCCCCTATAAACTATAGTGTGCCTCATAAAAAAGTTTCATGTGATTAGTGATCCTAACACAACATGCCCTCCAATACCGTGGGGACAAGGGGAGACTAGACCTCGTCACCTCTTGTTTGCAATAGGATGCATTAGTCAGTCAAGTTAGGGCCCCCACCCAACATGTCCATTTCATCCATGTTGCACAACAACAATTGAATCAATCAATTTGACTACTAGTATATAAAGGAATCAATCATTTTTTTAATCAAATGGCTACATATATGTAAATATCAGTACTACCACACCTCTTATGAATATGTTAAGTCATTTCTAGACCTCCTAATTCTCTTATATTTATTTAATTGATGATTGTGGAATTTTTAAAGGAATGGGTCTAGACTAGAGACTAAGGAAAAATAAAGATAACCATGAATAATATTTTGAAGCTCAAACCTAACACAAAGACTACATGAACAACATAAAGGGTGACAAAATAAATACACAATAACCAATTCCTTGAAGAGCTCAATAGATTAATATTAATGGGGCACATTGGATTACTTTGGAAGTAAGGACATAAGATGACATGAAATTTATACAAGTCCATAAACTATGAATTCACATGAAACCATTGAACTAGACTAGCACAAGGCATTGAGATTAAAACCTTAAACCATATAATAAAACCATAATTTCCTTCTTCTAAGATATAGAAACTGGATTATTAGAGAAATATGGGTAATAATAAAAGATCCAATTTATCATTTTTTTTAGTAGATACCAGCATGTAGAACTTGTGAGGAATCTATAGATTCACATCTTACCCTTCTATAAATATGTTTCTTATTATTTTAAATAAAGAAAAAGAATATATGCTATAAGACTTTGATGTATTAAACATGTTATTATTTTGTATGTATATATTCTATTTTTATATGCATTTGATATTTACCTACTAATACAAAATATCATCACCTAGTCTACCAAGGATTTAGATCAAAAGAACCCCATTAAAAATCTTAAGTAGGCTCCCAAGCTTAATTCACAACCTAGCAAATTCTCCACTTGAGAGTCCCCATTTGTTGTTACCTATACTTCATTCAATTTCAACCCATCCAGTACCCATTTTATAAAAATATAGAAACTCTTAAAGATATATTTTTTTTTTTACCCCTTCAACAAGCACACCTAACACTTAATCTTCCCCTTGATACCTATATTCTTTGGTCATAAACAATTGTTGAAATCTATCCCTCATTTTTATGAAAAAAATTATTATTTCTATTTCTAAAACATATAGGAAAACCATAATTAAACAAATTCATAAATCAAGATGCTTAGCTAGTTTTTCTAATATTAAACATTTTAAGGAGGTTGGCATTATTTTTCTTTAAGGTAATCCTTAATTTTAGATGTTCAACCTCATTCTTTTTTTTTAGACACTCTTCAAACAAAATCAAATCAAGTTAAGTAGGCTTCCACTATGTTAATCATAGCTAAGTCTGTTAGAAAAGAATCACAAAGGTTTATTTTGGAAGTTGGAAGAGATCACTCTTTGGGCTGAAAAAATGTTGTATGTTGGATCTATGTTGCATTATAAAGACAAGATCAATAAAGATAACTACTAGTTTATTAAAGAAATCCATCTTATTGTTAAATGAATTGCTATGTGAGTAAATATTGAACTCCTATATTGAGATGTTCAAGTTTTTGCTAGGCCTCGTACCTATAAATTTATGTTATTATTTCATGTTACTAGAAGGTATTATTCTTATTATAAACTTATTTCATATTTGTTATACCACATTTATGATATGTGACATTAATTGTGATACCAAATCTCTCATTGACGTTAATTGTCCAAGAAAAATTATTCCTAACAAACACGAATAAATAATAAAATACATTATATACCTAAGGTAAAATTTTAATATTCTTTGCGAATTTTTTGGACAGTGATGAAAACAGAATTATAAGACAGAAAAGACACTCTAATGAAGATGATTACAATAACAAAACAGAACATGAAGATATTAATGTCCCTTCCAAATTTACCTTGGAGGCGACGTTAGATTATATTATCAAGACCTAAGGAATGACAGGATTGATAAAAATTATACATAATTAGGCGTTGCCTACTTTACTTATAATAGAAATAGAAGCTAGCCAAGTGACAAGAAAAACCCGAAAGTGACATAAGATTCTACAGGTAAAATTTATTGCGAAGCTCGCCCAAAACAAAAGATCGAGGGCGATTGATCCGAAAGTTTATTGACAAATCCGTCTAGGAAGTCGATGTATGATTTCTGAGACCTTCAAAATCCCTTCTCCACAAGCAATCTGTATTCGGACTTTGAAGGCTCTTGATTCTTTTGGTTTCCAGAGTTTTTCTTCTAGTTAATACTTATTGCGATGGCATTCATGGCAGAAGCGAAGGCAGTAATGGGTTTCATGGTCATGGTGGTTCTGATTGGCGCTGCTGACGTGGCTGCAGAGTCAGCGATGAATACCCGTCCTGATATTCCCTTCTTGGCTCCATGCCTCCCCTTGCTTGCAGGCAACGATGAATACCCATCTCCAGTGTTGCAAAGCCCTTGATAACCTTTACAGTACAAATCCCGGCGGTTTTTGCCTTGTGTTAGATGGCAATACCTTAGATGGAGTTCCCATCGATCTGACCAAGCTATTCGCTTTTCCCCGACATTGCATCCTCCTATCTCTACTCTACGCAGGTATTAAAACTCAGGTTGGAATTTAGCTGCAGGAATTTTTATTAAACATAGAAATAATTTGTATATCAAGTAAGAAAGAGTATAACACATCAGTATTCTGTTATAGAGAGCAAAGATAACAGTCTTAACCAAAGATACATTCTGTTTCGAAGCATACAAGAATTGTGGAATATTAGTTCAAGTGGGATTAAGCTATCGTTATTGTCCAGTCTGTCAGATGTACATTATTTAACAGCAGCAGATTTTTTCTATTGAATTAACAGATAAGAAGAGATATAGTCAAAGTGTGCTGGAAGGTTGTCGCAGAAAGTCAGTCAGTGAGTGCTGGAAGGTTGCCATAGAAATAGTCAGATGGTGCTGGAAGGTTGTCGCAGAAAGTTAGCCAGTTCCATGATCAGCTTGACTCACACTGGTCTGTGGTTGAAGCTGTTGTTTAGTATTTGAACTCCCATTTAGTTCATCGATTCTATCTACAAAGAGTTGATCAGCAGGCTCATCAGTATTGTTGAAATTGCTTAATACACTATGGGGTTCATCTTCCCGGTACATGTGCTGAGAAACTATTTGCATTGAAGGAAAGGCAGAAGTGTATTGAGGAATAACTTTATTTCTTGTCATGGCTGCTTTAAAAATGCCTTCCCTGCTGTCATCTTGCAGATTCAAATGGTCCATGGTCCCTGTATACAATGTTACTGGTTTATTCCCAGCATCGTGATGCTTTCTCTGTTGCATAATGGCTTCAATTGACAAAGGCGCGGCAGAGGATGAGGTTGATGCACCATCTTCACAAGAGCAGGTCACCCACTGTGATTCAACATTAACTATACCTGTGTTGTTCCTCCTCTTCTTCTTTACATGATCCATGCTTGCTTAGCTGATTTTGCAGGTTGAAGATAATTTGGTCACACTTCCAATGCATTTGAGGCCTGAAGAATTCTCATTTGTGAAGTTACTAAGAGCAGGAGAAGTTTATGTCATGATTCTGTTTGTTTTATCTTATGTTGAGGCTTCAAGTCTTGTAAACCCTTATACTTTTAATTTCAATACAATCTTCTTGGCTTTGGCCCCTTATTTATCAAAAAAGAAAAAAAAAAGAAAAAATAGATAAGAAGAGATATGGAAAAATGGGCATTAGCCAAATTCATTGTCAATAAGTTTATTTCTAATAAGCCAGCACAGGTAGCGGAGTTGGCTTGGGCTGTGGGTTTGCTCCCCATTGGTCTCGGGTTCGACTCTGCTCCTGGATTTACCCGGTTGGTGGTGAATTTTCCTAAATAGTACAAAGAAAATCATCTAAAGCCCCCTAAAAAATATAATTTGATGGTATAATTTGATTTGCCTATAAATATAATATAATATTTATATATCATTGTATAATGTTTATTCTAAAAATATACAATAATTTAAAATATTTCAAAGATAGAATATAATTGTTTTTAATTTTAACATTTAAACGATCAAATTGTCATAATTTTTTAATATTACATACAAGGATGACCATCAAATGCCAAGCTGATTCCTTTGATTCTTTTACTAGCTGAAGCTCCAGCTTTGACAGTTTCTATAATGCATTCTGACTTCTAAGTCTATTATTTAGATTTTTTTGATGTTTCGTTTTGTTTTTCAGCTACCCCTGCAGAAAGACATGGTCTGGCATAGTTATTGCACAGTCAATTGCTGACATCATTTTGGTGGCGGCACTGGTTTTAACGAAGACTCTTAGTTGAAAAAGATAGTAGAAATAGTTTAGCAGGTTTGATAGTGGTTTGGGCATGGATTTGGCCAATAAAGTATTGACTAGATTACTTTTCAGTGTATGTTGTATTTCTGAACATTGTAGAGGAATTAAAAAGATTGAATCTCACATTGCTTCTATGTTTCATCTATGTTTCATGTCCATATATTAGTAAATATTTTGGACAGAGACCTTAATGGTGGAAGAGAAGTATGAGTATCTTTTAGATATATGTATTTAATTACATGAATTTTGGCGGTTAATTTTTCATGGCGGTGAATTGTTGGTGGCAGTGAATTTTCCCGGAGTAAATTGTTGATGGTGAATTTTCCTGCGTAAATTGTTGACTTTGAATTTTCCATTGGTGAATTATTGGTGGTGAATTTTCCTAGAGCCATTTAGGATATCTATACAAATATGTAGAGATATTCTACAAAAGTCTAGTGGATGGAGTGTACTGTTATGAGTGTGTAAACAAAAAGTTTTATTTTTATCTTAATTTTGCAATCATTTATGCATCAAACTATTAATATTTAACAATAAAATAATTTTTAAGTAAATAAAATTGCTCTAAATTGATATGTTCTGAATTTTTTTAGATAGATGTATTTAAGATATTTATACTAATTAAATAGTTTTGTATGGTAAGAGATTTACAAAGTGCACAAATACCTTTTAAGATTTTTTTTATTGAGGTGGGATTTATTATAGGAGAAATAAATATATCTTAAGATAAATTGAGGGTTCTATAGATTATCAAAATTATAATTTATAATTTTAGAGTATAAATTTTGATCATTTATTTTAAGGAAATAAAGTTGGGCTAGAATCATATTCAATATATCATTAAATTGAAAGTGATTTCTACTTTTTTGATAAAAGTGATAAATCTAATAGTCTTTTGTCTCTACTCAAATCAAAGAAATAATTCTTAGAGATCTTGGTAGGATACACAGAAACAAAATGATCACATGACTTAGATAAATCAATTGCATTTAGGAAATCTAGCAATGCATATATCACATGGATTAGACATTCATGGGGGCATTGTATGTTGTATTTAATAGTAAGATTAATATTTAGTCTAAGTTGCACATTCAAAATAAGCTTGTGGTTTAGAGACATATGATTTATGTGATTGTTAAGAATTAAAGTTCACATGATTTTGTTAGGATGTTTTCTTAATGATTGTATGTAAAGATATAAGAATAACTCATATAATAAAGTAGTTATATAAGGTAGAATTATTATTCTATAATATAGTAAATGCAAATCTTATATACATAATGTCTTAATAAGTGATGGAATATAGAACATAATACTATCTATGTGCAGTTTTATGAAAAAATCAATATGATATTGAGCAAGGAAAGCATTCACTCTCTCGTGAGAGGGGATGGAACATAAACTCATTTCTCTAGCTATAGGATTAGAGTAGTGTAGGTGTGAAGATTTCTATTTTTTTTGTTAGAAGATTGCAGAAATCACTTTGTATTGAACATTTGTTAAGTGGTAGGGTATACATGGAAGGCTTCAAGTCATGTTATGAAGTCGTTGCCCTATAATTTTCTTAGAGGTCAATGCATAATAGCTATACATAAAATTGAAAATATATTTTTTGTTCTCAACCAAATATATTCATCCCCTCTTCTTCTTCTTCTTCTTCTTCTTCTTCTTCTTCTTCTTCTACAAATTTATTTATAAAAGTCTCTGGATATAGTTCTTGAGAAGAATGTACAACTATAATTTGTATATTAATTACAATTAATATAATGGTAAAATCCAACTAAAAGATAAATAAAAAAATAAGTCTTATAAAATAAGCTTTTTCAGCAAGCAAAAGGGGTGAAAAATAAATGTCATTAATTAATCCTAGAGTAACTTGTTTTTCATGTCAACTGAGAAATAAATGTCATAAGTTACTTGCATTAACATCATGGGAATAAGAATTTATCACACATAATACAAAAAAAAAAAACAAAGTATTAGAAGCCCGTAAGAAAAAAACTACCATAAATGTCAACGCACTACCACCATAGCCAAGAGAGAAGGATGTAGAACAACGATATATGCGTACTGCTGCACCGAATAGGAGAGAAGACTGCTTTACTAATGGAAGTAGAGAACTAGGTCAGGAGATGAGAAGACAACATCAAGAGCTGTTAGTAGTTGGAATTACACTATCAAGAGCAGACATATTTCTAACACTCCCCCTTAATTACAACTACTGGGGATGAACAAAAACTGTACCAAACCTCAAACGAGTATATTTTCCTGATCAAGAATTCCTAAATAGCTTCGCAAAAACTAAAATGTCTCCTTCAACAAAGGTTTGGTAAAAATATATGCAAACTAAAAGATAATTAAAAAACAAGTCTTATGAAGTAAGCTTTTCCAGCAAGCAAAAGGGGTGAAAAATAAATGTCATTAATTACTCCTAGAGTAACTTGTTTTTCATGTCAATTGAGAAATAAATGTCATAAGTTACTTGCATTAATGTCAAGGGAAAAAGAATTTATCACACATAATACAAAAAACAAACATATTAAACAGTTTGTAAATATTAGAAGCTCGTAAGAAAAAAATTACCATAAATGTCAATGCACTACTGCCACAACCAGGGGAGAAGAATGTAGGAGGGCGATATATGCGTACTACTGTATAGAATAGGAGAGAAGACTGCTTTAATGATGGAAGTAGAAAACTGGGTCAGGAGATGAGAAGACAACATCAGGAGCTGTTAGTAGTTGGAATTACACTGTCAAGAGCAAACATATTTCTAACACTCCTTAATTACAACTACTAGGGATGAACAAAAACTGTAAAAACTGTATCAAACTTCAAGCGAGTATATTTGCATGATCAAGAATTCCTATATAGCTTCTCAAAAACTAAAATGTCTCCTTCACCAAAGGTTTGGTAAAAATATATGCAAACTAAAAAATAATTAAAAAACAAGTCTTACAAAGTAAGCTTTTCTAGCAAGCAAAAGAGGTGAAAAATAAATGTCATTAATTATTCCTAGAATAACTTGTTTTTCATGTCAACTGAGAAATAAATGTCATAAGTTACTTGCATTAACGCTAAGGGAAAAAGCATTTATCACACATAATACCAAAAAAAACATATTAAACAGTTTATAAATATTAGAAGCCCGTAAGAAAAAAATTACCATAAATGTCAATGCACTACCGCCACAACCAAGAGAGAAGAATGTAGGAGGGTGATATATGTGTACTACTGTATAGAATAGGAGAGAAGATTGCTTTAATGATGGAAGTAGAGAACTGGGTCAGGAGATGAGAAGACAGTATCAGGAGCTATTAGTAGTTGTAATTACACTGTCAAGAGCAGACATATTTCTAACACTCCCCCTTAATTACAACTACTGGGGATGAAAAAAAAACTCTATCAAATTTCAAGCAAGTATATTTGCATGATCAAGAATTTGTAAATAGCTTTGCAAAAACTAAAATGTCTCCTTCACCAAAGGTTTGGTAAAAATATATGCAAACTAAAATAAAATTTGTAAACAAGTCTTACAAAATAAGCTTTTCCAGCAAGCAAAAGGGGTGAAAAATAAATGTCATTAATTACTCCTAGAGTAACATGTTTTTCATGTCAACTGAGAGATAAATGTCATAAGTTACTTGCATTAACATCAGGGGAAAAATCATTTATTACACATAATACACAAAAAAACCATATTAAATAGTTTGTAAATATTAAGCCCGTAAGAAAAAAACTACCATAAATGTCAACGCACCACTACCACAACCAAGAGAGAAGGATGTAGGACAATGATATATGCATACTGTTGCACAGAATAGGAGAGAAGACTACTTTAATGATGGAAGTAGAGAACTGGGTCAGGGGATGACAAGACAACATCAGGAGTTGTTAGTAGTTGAAATTACACTGTCAAGAGTAGACAAATTTCTAACACTCCCCCTTAATTACAACTACTGGGGATGAACAAAAACTATATCAAACTTCAAGCAAGTATATTTGCATGATCAAGAATTCCTGTAGTGTCCTCCATTTCGGTCGTCATGGATGTCAAGTAAGTTGTTGGTAATGTCATGATGATGATGTGGTGATTTTATTATTTAATCTAATTTGAAGGTTATGAGATAAAAGTAATAATATGGTTGGAATTGTTTAATAAAAAATTAAGTATAAGGTTACTTGTTTTAACTGGAATTAAATAAAGAATTTGTTTCAATAATAAACGTTAATTTAATTATCTTTGGAGTTAGTTATTTAAAATGATTGGATTAGATGAGGAAAGGTAATTATTATTTAATGATTAAATTCGATTAATAAATTTTAAAAAATGAGAAAATATTAGAAAGGATTAAATTATTAAATATTTATCTATTTGAGAGTCAATTATAAAATAATGAATATAGGTAGTGGCTGGCATACAATCATAACTGATGGAAGTGCAATGGTCTCCTAATGGGAGTGTAAAAGATACCATCAAAGAAATCATAATAAGTGATGGAAGCCGAACGGTTCTCCGATGGGATTGAAAAAGACACCATGAAATGAATTATAAACAAAGATTTCCAGATCATATAAAAGAAGAGGGGGCAACGTCTTCAACTGGAGCGATTGCGAGCATAGGAGTATCGTAGCTCTTGGAGGATGAAGGATGGGGAAGGGAAGGAGTCTGGTCTAGGATGAAAAGAGTGTTCGCAGGTATGTCTTACTTATTCCACTTGAACAATGATGAACTCTCGGTTGTTAACATTAACAAATTTCTGATCTTTTATGGAACCAATTTGTGACTCTACATTGGTGTTAAATCGAGCATTGAGGATTTAGAATTGAAGCATGCACATGTTAAATGTTGAGGACTTTTAAAGTCGTAAAGGTTTAGGAAAGATAGTATACCTTTATCGTATCAGCATGAAGCCTTCTGGGTAAGTGCACAAAGTTGAGTCCACGAAACGTGGAAGTTTTTGCCTTAGGAAAAAAAATGAATTCGGCTTCCAAAAAACGGGATCCCGCTTTTTAATGAACGGGATCCCGTTTAGCTTCGGGATCCCGAGCCTAAGTTTAAAAAACGAGATCCCGTTTTCAGAAATTTCCATTTTTGGAAAATTTTCAAAACGGGATCCCATTTTGAAAATTTTCCAAAAAGGAAATTTCCAAAA
>VDFB02123426.1:0-17915 GCA_007258455.2 Sequoia sempervirens | reverse complement strand
TCTCCTTTTTACAAAGGATTAGCTGAAGATCGCCGAGCTATCCAGTCTCATCTTAAAGAAGGAAATGAAGGATGGTCCCTTGAAGCTACAGAGGCAGTTCAGAGGATTAAGGATAAATGTCAATATTTTCCATCCCTACAAAATCCTGTTATGGATTTACCTCTCTTTCTATATACTGATGCATCTGATAATACTTGGTCTGCTATTTTAATACAGGAAGAAGAAAATGGAAAGAAGGATATCTGCGGTTATTGCTCTGGAACGTTTTCAGATTCTAAAAGCAGATATCACATTTATGAAAAAGAAATACTGGCGGTAAAAAAGGGTCTACAAAAGTTCAAAATATTCCTCAAGCCAGTACATTTCACAGTTCGAACAGACAATCAAGCCATGAGAAGCCTGCTAAAAAAGAAGCCTAATAAGGATATTGCTCAAGGTAGAATAGCTAGGTGGTATTTTGAATTTCTCAGTTATGATTTTGATATTGAATGGATTAAAGGAGAGAATAATCCACTAGCTGATGCTCTGACTAGAGAACTTGCAGGATCAATATATACTGATGTTGAGTTTAATCCTCTTGATTGGTACAGACCTGATGGTATCGCCATGTATATGGTAAACTATGGTAATGGTAATATGATTACTTTGCCTACTCTTCCCAAGGAGATAGTAATTACTTTGCTAGAATCTTATTTTATGAATAAATGGCTTCGTAATATGCAAAATTTGATTCATTATCATCATCATCAAGGATTAGTTGATCCAGATGAAGAAGAGGATTTTAAAGCAACTTTTGGCTTGGAAAGTGCTCCAATTAAATTCTGGTGTGGAAATAATTCTATTCATATCTGCATTAAAGGATTATTTGGCATGAATTGGTCAAAACAGAACAAGATGAATCTATTGAAAGGATTAAAATTTGGTTTTATCACCTGAATCAGTTTTGATCAAGACATTGTTGAAGAATATGCTGATATTGTTGGAGCTCGATTTAATCCTGACATGCAAGAATTTCTGAATTTGTTATATCCACAATTACACAGCACCATGCATGAGTGTATGTGCCAATATTTGGTGCATTATCCAAGAACAGGTTATCGCTTCCCTAGAATTGAATTGTATCCTCTAGAAGCCAGGTGGAAGCCAGAAGTCAAGATTCAAAATATGGAAATCTGCCTAAAACCAACACTCCTTGCAAAGAGAATTGAATTAAATCTCGCTTACTCTCAGGACTACGTGGTTCAAATTGATTATGCATTTAACCCCCGACCTGAAGATTGGGTTCAAGTATACCATGATTTACTAGATGAATTATTAGATTTGATACCATTTTGATGGCTAGCACATGGGCTTGTCTGTGCCGTGACGTCACCCACGTTAAGATGTGACAACAGGATGCAACCCTGTCTGAAAAAGCAAGATCCCTGTAGCCACTTACGGGTGTTAAGTGGGCCCTTCTCACTAATGGGTGTCCTAAAAGTGATTCTCTTTGTCTTCCACTATGTTAGTGTTTACGGCAGACTGCTTAACAGCTGTCTACACCATAGTGCGGTAGGTTAGTGGGACGCGTGTCACAAACGTATGGACAGATTCCAAATTTATTGTAATATGCCATGAGGTTACAAGCTCAGCCTCTCCTTTAAATTGTTGAGGACGCCTCATTCTCGGCATCGGTTGTCTAGGATTGGAGTCTAGTCTCTAGGAAGAGTCCTTAGGATTAAAGATCAGACTTATGCTCTCTAGCGCTTCATCGACGGATGATCAATCGATTAGTTATATAATGTCATGTAATGGATTCTAGAATGAGTTTTGAATGCAAATGTGCTCTTTTCATTTCATCGTATGCGTGTCTTCTCACATTTATTGGTTTGGAATCTATCGTTTTGTCGTAAATAATGGCCGAGATTTACATAAAGGATGAGATTTACATATTGGACTAAATCATTTATTAGTTTTGGAATCTATCATTTTACATCATAAATAGGGGCGATATTTACATAAGGATGAGATTTACATATTGGACTAAATCACAAGGATGTGAAACATAATCAAATACTAATTATTTTCTACTCTACAGTGTTTTCTCTCAAAAATAGTTCTTCTAAACTTTTTGTAATCATTGTTTTGTTAAGTTTTACTTTTAAATTTAAAATCTCATTCTAGTTGTTTCTTTGTTGAATGTGCAGGTTTGACTGATTTTATCTTTTCCACAAGCATAACTATTTTCTTTTCAGTGCAAATTTTAAATTCAAACATAATATTTTGAAATTTGTATCCTCAAGATTCAAATCAAATAAAAAGAAAAGAACCTATTAAATCTTGCTTGCTCAATCAAAGATTCGAAGGAGAAGACTTTTGGATTTCCAACTAACTTCGAATATCGTGATCTTCAGACCAATCCACAACAAATCACAAAAATTCTTCCAAATCCCTTTTCACAGAGCTTTCGAAAACAAAAATACGGTAAAGAAACTTTTTCCAAAAAATTGCCCGTGTAAGAAGCTTCTCCAAAAAATTACCATGAATGATATTGCACAACCCAAAGCTTTTAATTCATTTTCAGTTAACTCATAATCACAAAACTTAACTAACTGTCAACATGCAATCAAGATTGATCAACCAATTTCAACGTAAACAATTACACCAAATAACACTTTCTAACTCAAAATCAAGATTCTAACTCAAAGTCTATATTTCAAATATTAGTTATAATATGTTGAAAACAAACCCTTCAAAATATCTACTTTTCATATATTTAAGTTTGCACATTAAAATCAACAATTACATTTAAATAAATATCTTTTTTAATTTAATTTAATAAATCAAACCATAAACATAATTATTTTAATTTAACATTTAAATCAAATTACATTAAATCAAATAAATTAATTAATTAACATTTAACTAATTAATTAATTTTCAAACAAGATGCAAACATAAACGACACAATGGACCCGAATGACAATACAATGATGGGTGACAACATAGATAATCATCCTATAAGGGAATGATGGCCAAAGGACCTGACATTATCTCCAAAACATGTTTCCATTGGGTCATGACACACTCAAACTTGATAAAGCAGATGGAGTCGATGCCCAATACCTGCAAACTACATCAAATAACACTATCAAACATATTTGCATAAACTGACAATCACACTATGAAAGAGAGCTATAGCATAGCAGGGTACTCACGAGTGAGTAATGCATGTTGTCTCCTTCACCAAGAGGGTATGCGGGATCATCGTGCAAAAAAGCGGGAAGCCTTAAGTGGCAAAAATTGAGAAAAGTGGTGTTGGGAAAAGCAGCTTCAAGTAAATATTTGAATAAGTTATCTATATTATTCTTTCAAAAATATGAAATAGAATTTTAGAAAATTGAATGTAGTTTATAAATGCTAGGTTTATTTAAAATAAATAAAATCTATTTGGTGAAAATTTAAAATTTCAATGCATTAGTATTTAAATTTTAGGGAAAAATAAGTAGGTAATGCAATGCGACCACCTTTAACCATAATAAAATGATAATATATTTTTTTACATGATATTTTATAGCAATTAGAGGACTCATGTCCAAATGTCTTGATGCATATTTTTTTTTGTAATTTTTTTTCCAAGTAAATAATTAATTATGAATTTTTATTACAACTTTTTAGAAAATATAAAAGCTTTAGATACATTAGAGCCACCTTAGCTTGGTCAAAACTTCATGAAATTTAATTTTTCTTTTTAATCCTATAGTATGTGAAGCATAAATTTGTATGTTTGGATTCAAAAATATGATCTTTATTTGAAAGTTATAGATGTTTTCAATCAGCCTATCGATCAGGACTTTAGTCATAATTCTAATAGAAAATGAATAATAATTATTTATTAAATTCAAAATTAAATTATAATTTATATTTTTGGAAAGCTAAGTCTCCTCTAAAAAACCCTTTTTAAGTTTCATTAATTTTGGGTGAAAAAATTAAATCGACCACATACCCTCATAATATTGCCACTTTTGGCGCCAACATGATCACGCACATACCCAAGACTAACATACAGTACTACATCATAAAAAACATCATATACATCATCATAAACACACTAATGCTCTAAAATAGAATAAAACCATAACACACATAATGTTCATCCTAATGTCACCACACAAACATAATCAGATGTTCAACAATGTATCTAATGTATCATCAACAAAGTATAAAACCAGCATAGTATCAAAACATCTAAAACAACTATCAATTGAACAGAAACAAACTAAATCAAAGTGCAACAACTGGAGGGACACTACAAAATTCATAGAAAAATAAAGTTGTAACTTCTTGTTTCTAATTAGAATGTGGAAACCACTTAAATCATCTCAAAAATCTATAAAAAAACTTTTTAAAAACCCTAACCTAGGACCCATTCGGCCTAGGGAAAATGAGTCCCTGATCAAGTTCATTTCTGAATTTTATGGGCATTAAAACATATGTTCCTATATTTCATTTTATTGTTTTCACTTTTTGTTTCAGATTACAGATTTTTTGTTCAATGAAATTGATCATATTTAGCTTAATTGGATAAATTTAGTGCATTGTGTGATTTTAAAATTGCATTTACAAGAAATTATTTTTAGGTTTTTGCATTGTGTAATCAAAAAATTACCTTGTTTAGGATTTGAAAATTTTCATTTACATATTTCATTCTAGGTCATTGCATTACACTTTACCCTCTTTCAATTTTGCATGTGTACACTAAGTTTGTGAAATCTTGTATGAGCTTTACAACTTGGTGTCCCCTTAGCAATACTATTGTGAGACATAGTTTGAGACTCATGTCATCCTGTGATACACCATTCACTATGGATCTTTGGTTTTTCAACTCTTTTACTAATATTTGTTGATAATCAACCCTCTATGAATCATGTCCAACATACCTCATTTCCAATGACTTCCCTTCCTACAAGCAATGTGCATGATGTTTCTCATATCTCGCAAGAAAACATAAGACTTGGTTGGATGAAAAAATAGAACAATTGCAAAATCTTGTGAGTCCTAATGTGGTTCCTATGCTAGCTAGCATAAGAAAGATGCTTAAGAATGAACAAGGAATAAAAATTTTCTATAGCCTCGCTTGCATCCTTAGCAAGAACTTCAAAAATAAAGAGAGTGATAATATACATACCTCGGTCAACTTTATTGATGCTAAACCTCGTAAGGGTCCAACTAAAATGTCGCTTGATATTGCTTTCTCACAACAAGACGTACTTTTAAAAATACACCCAATGGCCCTCTTTACATAGCTAGAAGAATCAATGACAAGCCTAGTAGTGGGATATTAATTGATCTCATCTAAGTAGAGAACTTGATCACTGAAGAACTCCTATTTATACATGAACTCTATCAAGATACATATGAAAGACTGAAAGAATGGATCAAAATGCATAATGGTTTTGTGTGCCTTGTGATTGGCTTGATAAATCTCCCTCTAAAGGTTGGACCAAAAAAATTAAAAGTATCATTCACCATCATTCCATTGGCGATCCAATTTCATGTGAAGTTAGGTTATCCAGGGCTTCACTCCATGAATATCGTTCATCAATTGTGCATAAATAATTAAAATTTCCCTTTGGTAATGACATATTTACTATGCATCATAGTGGCTTTAATCCTATGTCTTCCCGTGGGAACTTCTCATTAGATTTCTTTTGGCTTGAGCTTATTGAACCTATTAGACCCCCTAAAGACTTCCTTTTCAAATCCTATCAAAAATTTAAGGCAAAGCGCATAGCATAATTATCCCTTAGAAACATGTTTGAACCTATTATTGAGCCACCTATCCTTGACGAGACCGTGATTGAACCCAAAGCCCTTCCAAATATCCAAGAGTATCCTATTACAAATGCTTCACCCATTTCATATAAGAGACCACAAGATAACCAAACTAATCTCATTGTGCCTCCTACATTTAAACAAGTTTACAAAACTAAAGAGGAAGTGGTTGAACAACCTCCCATGGTTCCTTTTGTCCCTCCCTTAAGAGAAGAAAAGAAACCTATGGTTGATAAACCCCCTCCAACACAAGAAAAAATTGAAAACCACATGAAAAGAAATCAAAATTCTAGAGAGAATAGGCATAGACGTTGTGATATTGCTCATTTGCACAAGAAAAAGAACAAAAGACCATAGAAAATCAAAATACAAAGTTATCTTTTGCAAGGCATGGTGCCTCTCTACCCTTTCTGCAACATAAAAAACAACAAAATTCTATGGAAATTTCCATTAGACCTCCCATTGTGATTAATCTAGATGATGATATTGAAATTGCTAAGATTGATGAGGAAGTTCATAACGAGCTAACTCTAACCTTTTCCTCTTCTATGAGCTGAAATGATTATTCTACCAAAAATAGTGTTTCAAACTTGGTGTGTCTCCTAGTTCGGCACTTTCTATTGTCCCTTTGGCTAATTTCCCACCTTCTACATATAATAAAAAATATTGGGATGTGGATGACCTACTATAGGTTGACTTGCATGTGCCTTACTCGTATTTTTCTTTTCTTTATTTTGCATGTTCTTTGTGTGATTGCATGTGTGTAATGTGATCCCATGTACTACTTTTCTTGATGTATCTCTATCTTTATATGTATTCCTCTATTTGTATCTACACTCTTCTCTATGTCATAAAAATTTATCTTTTCATTTGTCTTGTGTTTTCCTTTTGAGGATGAAACAAGGCATCAAGATATTTAGTTCTCTTCCATGTCAACCCAAAATATTTTTCTTTGTTTTCATTCTCTATGTGTCATTCTTCCAATTTTGCGAGTATTTGGGAAATGGTGATATTTCTGAGCTCTATAACCACATTGTAGCAAAGATATACTGGCCCCAAATATGTAGATCCCTTACATGTTTTTGGGGAAACCCCTTCTCCTTTTCATGATGCAACTTCATTTGGAAACATATGGCTCAACATAGGGCTTTCTCAATAAGCTCTAATGTCTTCTTCTAATTTAAAGTTATTTCTCATAGCAATTTGGTGTTAGTAATTCCTTTAAAGTGGGGGTATACATCAGTGTCCCCACATTCTTTGTGCGATTTTCTTACTTCTTATGATTTGTTCTTTTCTTGGTGGTTTCATTGGGTTTTATGTCCTCTGAGAGCATGATATTTCTTAGCATACGAATTTCCTCTTAGCGGTAATGCTACGTGTTGCATTCCATAAGTTGTGAATCTTTTATCTTGTACTTGTCCTCTCGTCGAGACATTAGACACAATGATCCCTAAGAAGACATTACATAAACTAAGAAAAATCCCTTTGAACAAATCTATACTAGCATTATTATTCATAAGTATTTAACATAATACAACTTGTTAACCTTGTGAAGCTCAAACCCCTAAAATCAAGGCCACCAAGAATAACGCACCTTTCTTTCCAATGGAGACTTTCCCATGCTCATAGCTCCTTAGCATAATGTAGTTTGTTAAGCCTTATGAAGCATGAAACCAAAATGTGTGTGGCCCCTTATTGAAGTTGTCAGTAGGATAGCTTTAATATGGTATGGGAGCCTAATAAGATTCTCTCGTTTGCCACTTCCCTGGGGGATCACCTAATGGATGGCATGAGGTTCTATTAGCCCGTGTGAGCATACATGTCATTTGCATAGTGGTCATCGAGTTCTTATTGTGAACGAGAAGGACAAACAACCATGTTCCACATCACATTGGGATAGTCAAAGCTTGATCCTACCCCTTCCCTAGACAAATAGTCATGGTCCACATCACATTGGGATAGTCATAGCTTGATCCATCCTCCTCTTCTCCTAGGCTTTGATGGTGTATGATTGAGTATCTTTGTCATTGTTGAATACATAAGTGTCTTCAATGTCTACTTTAGTGTGAGTTTGACATGGGGTCATACTCTCACTAAAGTGGGGGCTAAATGTAGTGTAGGAAAAAGTATCCATTTTCCACACTTAATTTAGGAAATAATATTAAATAAAAGGACTAAATTATGCCTTGATTTAGTGTTATAATATGTTTTTTACGTATTCACATTAATTTTAGGGCCTTATTAAATAAAATTGACTTAATTGTGTTGTATTTATGGTGTTATAAGGTGTGCCTTTACACTTTAACACTTATCTAGGGCTTCATTAATTAATTAAGGTTAATTATTCCTTATTTGGTCCCTTTAGTTTAAATCCAAGCCTAATTAAATACAATTTCTGAAGGATAAAATATGTCATTCATTAATTCTATATCATAACACTTAACATTGGAGAATGTGTGTCCTAGGTGAGTGACCTAGGACCCATTCGTCAAAGGGAGAATGGGTCCTCACTTAGACCTAGGACCTAAATTTCAAATATGTTTTTAGTTGTATTTCAATGATTTTAAATGTGTATTCACATGTTAGGTTGTGTTATTTGAATTTTTGGAATCAATGTTAAAATATGTATAAATAAGAGGTCATTTCACTATGTTTCATCCTAGAAAAATCTAAGACTTCTTGAGCATCCTAGCAATTTTATGAGCAAGTTTGATCAAGAGTATTTCAAGGCATTCAAGGGGAGAATTATTGAAGAATGATTGCAACATTCAAGATTCCATTATCATGTCAAAGTCTTCTTGTATCATGCATGTTATTTGAGCTAATATGTTGATGTAGTGTTCAAAATCCATTCAATTATTCAAAGGCATTGTTTCAAATCAAGTTTCATGATCTAGATTTGAAGCCATTTCATGCAAGTTGTAGATCCATATTCCAAGGTTCAAACAAGGGTTTGGTGAGTTGTGAAATTGCATTTTTTCATTCATCATTCCTTCAAGCTTTTTCATTTCATTACAAGGTTTAATTACCAAAATGGGGTTTGACCAAGGAAAACCCACATTCACCTAACAAAAAACATTTTTCTCTCTTGATGTGTGATTGGAGATTTTAGGTGGAAGATCTCTTGAAGAGAAAAAATTGCAAAGTTGTCAAATTTTTCAAATTTATCACCATTCTTGCAATTTCATGAAAACTAACCTACACAATTTATTTGAAGCTTTCCAACTGTGAGATTTAGGAATCTGGGAGTGTAGGACATAAGAAAAAAACCCAAAAACAAGTTTTAAAGAGCTTGTTGGTTATTTTTAATGAACAAAGCTTATCTCACCAATTATCTATGAATGTGTCAAATTCAATTGTTAATAACTTTGAGGGATTATCCAAGGAACAGGTGAAATTTTGCTAGATGTTCCTTTGACACTTTGGGATCTACAAAACTCAAGAGTGTGATCCCTACAATGTATTTTTCAGATACTCTTGTGCCAATTATCATATACATTGTAAACTTAATAGATAAATTCTCCTTTAATTGCTTAATAGATGAAAACCTTAAGGATCTAGCTGATCCTTATCAAGATGTCATATTAAAGCACAAGAAAATACTATAATTTCAGCTTGACTTGCATTCATATAGAAAATAAAGATTAAAATTGATTTGAATGTAGTTGCTATGAAAAATCAAGAGAACTATAACTTAGACATGACCTATGGTGACTAGTGCCTTATCCTAGGGTACAAAATATTAAACCATGCAATTGAAAACATCAAACATCATTATACCTATCACAACAAAGCTTATCAATGGTGTCTTACACTGTTGAACTCGTAAACTAAAAAAATAATACTTAATTATCCATGCATGCATTCACATAAACCTTTATTCAAGTTAAAATAGATTTAGCCCATTCTTTAAACAAGCATATTAACAATGAACAAACATTTAGAGGAAAGACAATGAAGATGAACAGAAATGATATTTGATTCATTTTTATTCATAATATATGCAAAGTATACAATGGATAACATTGGCCTTGAATATACACCATTTATATTTCAAAATATGACAGTTATTATCAACATTCACCATTGCAAGACTTAAAACTTTTAAAACCTATAAATAGACTCATACTTCTATTATCTAGACCTGGTTACAAAATTTCTATAAGATTGATCAAGCAACCCTTCGTAAAATTAGCCCTGAATTCCCTTTTATAAACACAAGGGAGCAAAAGAATCCATAGGCTAATTTACACTTGTCAATTTATATTTGAATTTTAGTTACATTTTCAAAAAGAAGCCAAAACCATCCATGATGGAAAAGTTTGAAGAAGAAACCATCTTCATTAGTTTGTTGAAGAAGATTATCCACATTCTTTAGAAAGCACATGTTGGAAGAGATAGTTGTACATTCAAAAATTAGTCATTCCTATGTTGTTGAAGATGCCCCTACCTTCCAAAAGGCATTGCAAGAAGAAGTTGGGAAAGTAACAATCTTGAAGATTATTTTTCATCAACTCCATGTGCTCCAATACAAAAATGACATAAAACATAACAAATGAGAAAATAAAGGAGAAAGTCCACATTAGGCAAATGGTATCAACACATTTGAATAGAGGAGGGAACAATATTTGAACATTGATATATCAAAGGCTTAATCTATAAAATTTTCAAGCCATGCATTGTAATCCTCCTCACTGGGCCATACACTATCTAACAACTTCTAAACCTTGGCATCATGTGCCGCATATCTTGCATCAACTATTGTTCTGGCTTCCTTGAAAAATGCATCCATATTCACTTCAATCTTAAACAACTCATCAATTTAATAATTTAGAATTTCCATATCAAGTTTTGTAGAAACATACATAATCTGAGGGAAATGATCAAGGAGGTCTCCAAATTTTGTTTTCCAAGTGTCAAAATCCTTCACAGTTTCATCTTAATTCCAAATTTTAGGTATACCGGTCCCCTCCATTTCTTTGAAAATTTTTATTTTTCCATGCAACTACACCCCCAGTTTACCATGAAATCCTATTATTTCACCAATTAATCCAATTGATTTGATTAATTCAAGGCAATGAGTTGGTGCCTCAGGATCATCCTTCATGTTTGACATCATTTGTTTGAGAGAACTAGCTCTAGTACTCCACTTACTCCAGGTATATTGAAAATATTATTGTACCTTGAGATGCTTCTGGTGAGCCTCATGTATATTCTTGTATACATCCCACACATTATCTATTTTGAGTTGCATTTAAGAAAGTCTATGCTTCATAATTTCATCAATCATATCCTTAGAAATTTTGGTTGTCTTAGCCTTAACCTTTGATTCATTTTCATTAGATGCTTGTATCTCCTCCTTCAATCCCTTAAATCTCAAAGAAAATGTCTCCTTTTCTTGGGGAGATAATTCAAAAGGGGAGGTTGGGGGTGGTAGATTCCTTTGTGCTTGGCTTGCTTGAGTTGCAGTGGCTCTCATCTTATTATACTCGTCAATTAGCCTATTGTGTTTGTCAAGCAATCTATCATACATATCGTGGGAGATCTTAGTAGTTATAGTGTCAAAAAATATCACAGTGTACATCTCCACACTTAATTTGGGAATAATTAATATCAAAATGAACTTAAGGTTGTCTTGATCTAGTGTTGTAATATATTTTACACATTTAGACTAGGTCTTGGGACCTTTTTTAAGGTAAATAAACATAACTTTTCCTTAATTTAATGTGGTAGATTCCAAGAGAAGATGATGCATAAATGATGATGAATAAGCTACCTCAAAATTTTATTCAATCAAATATGCTTTGTCCCTTCCAAATCCATTTGACATAGTTAAATGAGATCTTATCAAAAACTTCAAATGAATCATCTATATGTTATCTTTTCATTTTTCCTCTTTCTTATTTTTTATAGGAAACCTATTTTAGTCTTTATTTTAGAACATTTTCTATGTCCTTCAATGTATTATGCTTTATCTTTCTATCAAATTCTAGATTAAAAGAGCCTATAATTGAAAATATAGATTAATTCATCTATTTTTATTTTTAGTCCCAAATAGGTGGATTAAATTATTTTGATGTTAAATAAATCTTGTACAATGTAATGTCCCCTTTTAGAAATGAAACCAAGTTGAAACTCAAATGCTCATCATTCATTTCCCATGGGCCTTGGGGATTTTTTTCTTGGAAAATAGGAGTATAATAATAACTCAAGAGGATCTTAATGTCATAAAAGGGGCCACTTAAGTGTTGGCATAGAGACCAAGAAATGTTTATGCTACAAATGGGATAGCCATTGTACTAGCTAAAAGGGGTCAATTGATATTGCAAAGGAATTTTTTACACAGGTACAAGAAGCTAATGCAGGAAACATCTTTGTTCAGATGCCTAATGTGTGGGTAAATCTAGCACATGTTTACTTTGCACAAGGATAGTTTGCGCTTGTAGTGAAAATATTTATGTTGCAAATGGGGCAGCCATTGTAAAGTGTTGGCATAGAGACCAGGAAATTTTTATGTTGCAAATGGGGTAGCCATTGTAAAGTGTTGGCACAGAGACCAAGAAATTTTTATGCTACAAATGGGGAATCCATTGTGCTAGATGAAAGGGGTCAATTTGATATTACAAAGGAAATCTTTACACAGATACAAGAAGTTGTTGCAAGAAACATCTTTGTTCAGATGCCTATGTGTGGGTAAATATAGGACATGTTTACTTTTCATAAGGACAATTTTTGCTTGCAGTGAAATTGTATCAAAATTATTTGAGGGAATTCTATTTTGGAACTAACACCCAAATTTTATTATATTTATCTCGAACACATTATGAAGTAGAACAATGGAAAGATTGTAAAAGAACATTATTAAGAGCAATAGATTGTAATGAGCATTTTGAATTTGTGTTTAATGTAATGAGGGTTTTGAATTTCCTCTAAATTTATTGCAAAAGGAATCCCCAAATATGACTTTGCTACAAAGGGCCTCGACGAATTCAAATTGATTGTAGCAAACTCTGAATTCCTTGCTTGCCTTTTTAGAAGTCTCCCAAGTCCTCTCCAAAGCTTTATCACCCATGCAAGTAGTTGCTATAATTGATCAAAATTCTTCAGTGCCAGGTTTACGAATGAATTGAGGTCTGCAATGAACAAATGAAGCAAGGTTTGCATGAAGGTGAATAATCACGCCAATACATCGCGCTTATAATTGAATGAATTATTTAAAAAAAAATTGTCTAATTTGTATTTGATGACTAACTATTTAGTCATTTTTATTTCTATGACTAAATAATTTTTTAGTCAACTACCAAATTAGTAATTTATTTCCTCATTTATAGATGAGTTGCAAAAATTAGTAGAATTTAGTCATTTTTAGTTATTTAATGACTAAAATTTTTAGTCACTGATCATTTATTTGCCAAATTCTACTAGTGATTGAGTAAGAAAAACATGAGCGAGGGTACCCTAGAACCGATGAAGATTATTATTGAAAATCCTAAGCATCAAGGTCTTGGTTATCCAACAATTAAGGGATCTAAACATATCAATGATACCTCTATAATATTGGGGGAAACTTTATCTAATGCAAGCATCAACATAAAGAGCACAAAGAGTCAGCAAGATAAAATTACTGCAATGCTACAACTAGCCATATCATGAATCATCATTCCATATTTCAGCCTCTAATTGGGACCAACAAAAGTTATACCCAAGAACGAAACATGTCATTGAAGCAAAAGAATCAACAAAACAAAATGGGCAAGAAAAGTTCAAATGGATACAAAAGAAAAAGAAAGAAAATCAACCCTATCAAACTCCATTAGTCAAATTAACTATGGGGAAAAATCAAAAAGGGAATTACATCCATAAAAAATTTCCAACAATACAAAAGAAAGCTTCAAGAGTGACCTACAAAACATACCAAGATGTTGGTCCCAATTGAATCTCCATATTCACCCATTGTTGCTCATCATCCCAAGTTTGGAAAATAAAAGGTTCCAAACTATCAAGCAATCCATCTAAATATCATATCCCTCAACGCATTTCACCATCCATGATATCAAAACCTCTTATTGACCATGTGTTGGCAGCAACTCTTTATCATAAGGATTCTAAGGGCACTATATTGCGATGTGAGCATGAAGGTAAAGCTAACTTCAGTATTGACAAGAAGACAAGAATTATCATGGGTTACATTCATGCACCTATATCCTAGCAAAATAACTCCTCCAAGTAGGATATCATTGACACATCTTGATAGCAACAACACCCATATTAGCACCAGAAATATCTACATCAACACCACCAGGTCATTCAACATGAGAAAAAAATTGTCATGATGATGAAAACCTAGTAAACATGCATCTTGTGTGACATCAAATAAATAAATAAATAAGAAAATAGTCAAGAGAAAAATCATCCTCCAGTGAAAACCACTTTGTGGTGCTTTGGATAAGTACCATGATGAAAACCTAGAAAATAGGCGTCATGTTTAGAATCAAGCATCTACATGCACCATTTTAAGTGGAAGCAGCTAATCCGTAATAAATCCAATCCATTGTATCTTGATCTTGACAAATGTGTGGTGTACACTTTACGCTTGCTTATGGAAAACATTTTGACATGGGTCACTATCATTGATCCTATCCTATCCAACACTATTTAAGCCATGAGGCATTGTCCATAGGGGTATACTCTATCCAAACATGTTATCCTATCACAAGATAACCCATTACCTACATTGCTAGACACTAGGTGCAAGTACTTACATCTTGCTTCAGAATAAATCTTGATCTATCTTCTAGCTCACATTGTGATGTAGGAATTTGTCCCAACAACAAGGTGTACCACCAATGCACTATCAAGGTAACCTTCAAAATAATGTGTCCCAACAACAAAGTATACCACCAATGCACTATCAGGGTAACCTTTGAAACATTTAGTCCCAACAACAAGATATACCACCAATGCAATATCAAGGTAATCTTTGAAATAATTCATCCCAACAATAAGGTATACCACCAATGCACTACCAGGGTAAAATTCAAAGAAAATCATCCCAACAACAAGGTGTACCACCAATGCACTACCAAGGTAACCTTCAAAGATACCAACAATGTGGATTTTTCCTTCACTCAAAAATTTTAAGATATCAACAGTTGCTTGTACCCCACAAATAGTTCAAGTAAGCTTTTCCATAACATATCCTCTAGAAAAACAAATTGAAATATCAATCCAATTTTTCAATATCATACACCCTAGACAAGAGGGTAAAAATTAAAAAAAAACAATTTAAAAAGATTAAAAATCAAAAAAGCAAGAAAAATAGTAAAGAGAAATAAAGCGTTCTTTAAGTGAAAACCACTTTGTGGCACTTCTAGAACAAGTACCATAGTGAAAACCTAGCAAGCAGGCACTATGTTTGAATAAGACTTGCATCATTATCTATTGGTACTTTTATACAACATCCACCCATTCATTCCATAGTAAAAGATATATCCAACCATGGCTTGCTATTGATTTAGGAAAATAGTCTTGTCTCCAACTGGGGGAAATTTCCCAAAGATGGTCATGGATTAGATCTTTGAGCATCCTATCATGGTCAAAACAACAAAAAATCAAAAAAATCTGTAAATGTAGAAGTTGAGAAAGCCAACTTCATAGAACCCGAAGATCACCTACATGCAAATAACCTGTCATAGAAAGGAAGAGATGGAGATAAAAAAGAAAAGACACTCTGCAAGCTTCAAGATAATTTGCATTAATTGAATGAAATAATACAAAGAGATCAATCCTTATGAAGGAGATCAAGAAACCCTAAAGTGTAACCTAAAAGGGAGCATTTAATAATTAGAATAATTATTAAATGCCTACAAAATGCAAACTAAGTTAATCTTAAGAGAAATATAAAAGGTAACTTAATTAATATAATTAAGTAATAAACCTTTTACTCTAACACCCTCCCTTAAGATTAACTTAGGGAGTAGCTACAAACTAAATGCATGAAAGCAATGCAACTACAAGCTAGAAAGAAAACTTGGGTCCCAACAACTAGGCCTGATGAGGTACCCAATCACAACCAAATCTCTATAAAATGTAGTAAAGGAGAAAACCCAGTGGGAAAAACTTCTCTCCAAAAAGAGATGAAATTCATGTTGAAAGAAAACATGAAGGAAGGCCTCACAGAGACCCCCCAAGGACAAATTCCTTCACCCCAAGCATGGAGCTCAATTGAAGATAGTGTGGCGATGCCAAAGGTTTAGTGAAGATGTATGCAACCTGCTCCTCTATAAGAATGTACTCCAAGATGAAAGAACCATACTAAATCAATTGTCTGATGAAGTGCATGTGGATCTAAATGTGCTTAGTCCACTGATGCCCCACTGGGTTGTGGGAAATGTGAATGACACTTTGATTGTCACACCAAAGAATAGTGGGACTATTAAGAGGAAACCTAAACTCTGTCATCAATTGTCAAAGTCATAGAATCTCCTAACCAGCTAACATTGTTGCTCGACACTCAGCCTCTTTAGATAATAATGCAATAGTAGATTACTTCTTGCAAGACTATGTGATAGGACCAGAACCAAGGAAAAAAATAAATCTAGAAGTAGACTTTCGATCATTGACATCACTAGCCCAATCTGAGTTAGTGAAGCCAACAATGTGAGGGGATCCTGAAGTGTGGTGAATGTCATAATGAGTGGTGCGCCGAATATACCTCAAGATATGTTTGGCTACTTTCCAATGGATCTCATGTGGATCATGTGAGAACTGAGAGACAAGGCCAACCGCAAAGGAAAGATCAAGACAAGAATGTGTTAGGTACAACAAACTACCAACTGACTGCCTATATAAAGTAGAATCTACTGGAGGAGTAGAGCAAGTGGAAGACAAGACAACACCTAACTGAAATGGTGTGGTGGTAGGCTTGCAATCAAGCATGCTAAATTGTTGAAGCATATCAAGAGCATACTTCTGCTGAAATATGGAAATCCCATCTGAAGACTAAATAACCTATAGACCCAAAAAGAAGTGCAGAAGATAGAGATCTATCATCTAAAAATACTCCATTAAATCTCTCTGAACACTCTAAATTATGGAGGATGAGCTACTTGTAATAATGACATCATCAACATACAACACAAGAATTAAAAGATCACCCTCCTAATGCTAAATGTACATTGTGTGATTGGAATGACAGTGTGTGAAGTGAGAGAAAAGTAAGAAAGAGTCCATCTTATCATACCAAGCCCGAGGGGCTTATTTAAGACCATATAATGAACCCCAAAGTCTGAAAACCAAGGAAGAGTCCTACACAAAACCCTGAGCATGCTCCATATAGATCTCCTCATGTAGGTCTCCATGCAAGGAAGCACTCTTCACATCCATCTGAAACACTGTCCATCCCTGTGAAGCAACAAGGGAAAGTACAAGGCGAATAGAGTTCATCTTGGTGACAGGAGCAAAGGTCTCAGAGTAGTCAATACCCTCCACCTAAGAAAACACCTTCACAACAATACGTGCCTTATACTTATCAATTAAACCATCTGCAACATACTTGGTATGGTACACCCACTTGCACCAAACCAATTTTCTTCCCTTATGAAGAGGACAAAGATCCCAAGTATGATTCTTCATCAAAGAAGAATACTCCTCATCCATGGCCCTATCCCACTCAAGGTGATGTGTCACCTCTAAAAAATTCTAAGGATCATCTGAAATGGCATGACTCAAAAGATTAGAACCAGATGTCTAAGCATGAGTATGACAAGTATCTAAAGGATCACCTACCAAAGAACCAACTGCCTCAACAGTAATATGGGCCCACCTAGGCAAATACTGAGTGGTTGGTGGTGGTGGAGATGGTACATCAACATCTACATCATCCTCAAGAGATAAGCAATCCTCAGGAGATGAAGAGGGAGGAGTAGGCAGTGAGGGAGAAGCTGGTGATGGAGAATCCATTAGAGGAAGGCGCTCATCAAACAACTAATCTTGCTGAAACAAGACCTCTTTGGAATCATGATTAAGAAACCTACACATCTTAACATCCTCATAGTAGCCAAAAAAAATGAGTGGTCAGCTCTTCCTCTCCATGGCTTTCC
>VDFB02123425.1:0-30179 GCA_007258455.2 Sequoia sempervirens | reverse complement strand
CTTGAAATTTGCATCACAAATCTTGGCTTCGTATTAAGAGTTTAGAGTTCTGATACCATGTTAATTTCTCTAACCCAGCAACAAATTAATTACACAATAAATTCACAAAAAGAAATCTGATTTATAACAATTAATACAACTAGGTTAATCAACAACTAATAATGGCAGAAGCAAAAATAACAAAAGCCAATCACAAATGGACAATAACACAAATTTACCCAGGAAACCCCAATGCGGAGAAAAACCTGTGAATGTTGGATCTTCTATTCAGCCTAACAACAAACTTTTCTTTCGAAAATACAATACAAGTTTGCTACAACAATCTTACATATATAAAGCCCAGCTGCTTTACTTAGCGTGCAAAGAAAGATTCTTTCCTTGCTTTCTTTGGCTTTAATTACACATAAGATCACTCCTGGATTTATCCTATCCTCACAAACTAGAAACATTCTATTAAAGAATAAAAATCTTGATCTTGCTGAAAATCAAACTCGAATTGCTTTAAAGCATATCCAACTCAAATTGCTTTAAAGTGCTTTATAGCATATCCAACTCGAGTTGATTTAAAACAACTCCACATCCCACCTTTCGAGCTACAAAAATCAACACATATAGCTATTCAAAAATCCACACACATAGTATGGATTTTTCAATCATGGAGAAATCTCAAGGTATGTACAACAATTCTGCTTCTCTGTAAGGTTTTTAAATGAAATTTGTATTCAATTGGTGACAATTGAAATTGGCTAGTCGCTATGCATTTCAATTTCCTCCAAGTAAGAAGCTCCTCAAATGGTTGGAAGAACAATCCACATTTTTTTATTCTGAAGGGAGTCGCAATTCAGTGATAGTGTCCCGGCATGGCCGTAACTTATGATAGTGTTCCAGTGGCATCAGAACGAGATTAGGAGCCCCAAGCAAAAAAGTATGGCTTGAAGGGTTTTCTGTGTTTTAATAAACCGCACTACATGCTAACAAGAGGAATAATGAAAGTGGGAGGAGAATTTGTGCACGTCATGTACATTTGCATAATTTAGTTCCAATTCTTGATTCATCAAGAATTGAAGTTATCCCAATATAATTTGTCTCTAACTTTTGATTTTGGAGGAATCCAAATGATGTGGTCCTGTACATGTCTGGAGGATAACACTCTTAGATGTGTGATAAATAAAAGCAAATGGCATGCTGGAAATTAGTTATAGAAATGACATTTGTATTCTTATTAAAGAAAGATACAGGATTTTGAACATTCATTACAATACCTTATAACTTGAATGCATGTGGACATGTTCATAAAAAAATTTGGAATGTAAAAGAATTGTTATGGAATATGAAATAGCAGGTCTTCCACATGTGACATTTTTTTCGCTGTTATTGATGCAGCAGCTTCAAGTAGCAATATTTGGCCTTGGCTCCTGGATGGGGCGGTGGAAGGAGCAAGGAGGGAGGGTTGTTATTATGTTGATGGTCATTGGTGCCTGTCACCAGTATCCTGTTTCAATCTGGTATGCTTGTTTGACTGGCGACAGAGTTTGTAACATGTTGATGACTGGAAATACTTAAGTGATGTTGGCACCTGACCAATAAACACACATGACCACCTAGATCATCAGAATTACCTACATGGTGATAGGACTTGAAAATTGATAACATAGGGCAGAACTTTCTGACTGCAATCATGATGGCTATGCATTTTTTACTCCTTATAGTTCAGATATTACACAAAACTTTGTCACTGAACTTAGCTCAGAAGTTGTAGGAAATGGATTTGTTATTATAGAAATCCAAATAAAAAGCTTAGACATGCGCCATTTTATTTTATCTTTAGCTTTTTTAAGCCTAGGAGGCAATTGAATATATTCTTGGTAAACAAAATATTTTTCCAAAATCATTTTTGACAAGACATATTATTAGGGTTGTTGATGACATGACATTTGTAATGTAGAAGAATAATGAATTTCTTTTAAATTGTTTTTGATTAGGTAAGTAGGGTTTGGAAAGGGCCCCGACCCTTGTACAAGAGAAAGATATATCATGAAGCACAACTAACGTCTAAAAAAACAATAGAAAACAGAAGGACCAACAAGGCTAAAAGACTGACCAGCTCACTGAAATTCAGGGTGGTTTAAAAAACCGTTCCAATGAACTTTTCTTTATCTCATAACATGGATCCTTCTCCCTAAAAATAACTTTTTTGGGGCAAAGAGGAGACAAACTATCACTAACAAAACCATCTCCCATCCCCAAGGCAATAAACGAGGGGTTTATTAATGAAACCGTTGGGAGGTACTCTTTAAGATCAGCTTTCAAGACTTCCTAATAAATGGGAGTAGTGGAATCCTCCTTAGCAGCTTGCTGATGATCCTTCTTCCAAACAAAGTGATGTTCCTTATTCTTAAGACAAGTAGTGGAGGTATGACCCACTTTACCACAAGAAAGACAGATAACCAAGGAGTCTTTATAATCTATCTATTGCACCCAAGTTCCAAATTTTGAAGACAAGGTAACCTAAGTGGGAACCTGCTAATTTTTCTCCACACACACAAAATCTAGCGAATAACAAACGCTTCATAAATTTAGTGATCTTAGTACTGCCCAAAAGAATTGGCAATAGACATGAAAATATTTTCATGCCAAAATTCTAAGTGAAGCCCATGCTGATGGACCCAAATAGGAAACTTGAAAGTTTCTAACATAGGGTTGAAACCAGGCAACCAATTTTGAAGACTTAGACCATTGAAACCCAAAAACTAAGGGCCATCAAGAAGGACCTTAAAACTATCCTCCTTATAGGAAAAGGAAAAAAGAAAAAAATCATTCAACACTATAGATACCTCAACCTCACCACGAAGCTTCCAAACTTGAATGATCCATCTTCTAACAGTATCAATATTGGGATGATTACCACAAAATCTCCCAACAAGTGAACTCCTTAGCCAATTAGACATCTCAGCAAAAAGAGAATTAGGAACATCAATTATGATCTATGCAACCTCCTTATCCTCTGGAGAGACCAAACCCCTAGCAAAACAACCATCCTCCACACCCCTAGGGGTAAGATCTAGAACAACAATCTCTAAAATGACAATAGGAGTAGAAACAACAATAGGAAAAGAAGCAACAGCTTCATCAACCAATGACTAAAACCCTCACTCGTCCAAAGCAGAAGAATTGGGAATAGGTAGAACTATAGCCATAAGTTCCGTCGTGGAGGGCATAACACCCTTAGAAGGGAAATTAAATCCTTTTCTGAAACCCAAAAACTATTCACCATCAATGGTCTCAACCACAAGCACCTCAACAAGCTTATTCACCTTCCAATGAGCATCCAAGAGAAACTAGCCAGGAACTCATCCTCTTCATCCGGGGCATCCCCATCATTAGGCAATAAGTCAAAGGAAGATGAGGAAGCAAAATCTTCTTCCTCCCCCCACCAAACATCTGCTTCCTCACTAGCTATTTCGACAACACAAGCATCCATGTCATGTCCCCGAAATTGTAACACCAAATATGAAGTATTGAGACAAAAATAAATAAACCTAAATATCAAAATAATAACTATGTCTCAAATAAATAAATAACAATCAATATATATATATATATATTAGCAATCTTATTATAATTATAGTTATCAAGATAATATTATATTTATAAATATAATATCTTAACCATTATTACCTTAATCATGATTATCATAGGTACATATTATAATTACAATATAAATATATTATAATGATAATATGTGATAATATTTAAAAGTATGTCCTAAAACATCAAAGATATAATAATATTCTAAACTAACAATATGATTTCATAAACTATAGAAGAAAAAAACATATAACATATAAACCAAAAAGGGGATAAATAAAATATAACATAAAACATATAAATAATGCCAAATAAAAGAAAGATAAATAAGCACCAAGTCGATTCCTAAAAAGCTCATAAACTAGGCAATCAACCAATGCAACAATCAACATTATTAAGGAATTAGTCCCAAAACAAAGAAAGTAACGAATGCATGAAAAGACGTGTCCAAAAAATAAAGAGACATTTGATCAACCATAAAGGAGAGATTGATGCAAGGCATCAAGGAGAAAAAATAGGGAATGAGAATATGGAAGGAAGGAAAGTAGATAAGGAAGGAAGAAATCATCGTTGAGAAATCAATGTACTGTCTAGTCAAAAATTTGATAAGGCACTGAGCAGTAACGTTGAAGGAAGACGATTAAGGAATAAGGAGACACAGTAGTTCAGGTGATGTACTCACTTAGCAATAATATTTAGCATATTTTGAATATAAGAAATAGATATTGCTAATCTGATTATGGATATAATGCTTTCTTTAATCTTATCATAATGAGAATTATCATAGGAAATGATGAACTTAAAGGACCATTGGTAATTGAAAGTATATTTGATTATAGGCATGAAATAAATCTTGGATGAATGCAAATATATCTAATTGTGTAAAGATTGTATACTATGTGCTTGTAAACCTATTAGGATGGGCAAAACATGGGTGAAGTGGATTGCTTAAAAACCCCACTTTCAACCCCTTAGGCCCTAGACAAGGGATTGGGCTTTGCAACCCCTTAGGCCCTTGACTAGGAATTGGGTTATAGAAAGATGGGGGTCCCACCTATGCCAATGCCCCTTAGGGCAGAGATACGTGATTGGGCAAGAGGAGGTTGTAGGCCTTAGGCCACTTGGACTCTATTGGTTCCTCTCCCCTGATAGGATGAGTGTCTTCTAAGGTGTTGCCATGAGTGGAGTATGCAGGTACTAAGCCCCTAGGCAAGAAGGATTGTGATGGACAACCTCTTAAGCTTTACATGAGGGCTTCATGGCGGATCCACCTATGGCACTCCTCTTATGTCTCCATTATTGCTTTATGATTATGAATATATTTTGGATATTTATATATTATTGTTAACATATATATGTGTATGTGGAAATGTTATTAAAATTGGTGAATGCATATTTTAATCTAGGGTTATTTCATTAGAGAAACAAATTCCTTTTCAAAGAAGAAACCCTAAACCTAATCAACAATAGAATTCTAGGGAAAACAAGCGAATCCAAGAGCAAGGCTAGGTAAGGGACATTACAATCCACATACCCCTTAGCCCCAAAAGGAACATAGCCAACAAATCCAAAGCTTACTATTGCCACCAAAGGAGAGAGGGACACAACCCCTTGGACCAACTCCTCTACGCCCTCACTATCTTTAGAATTTCCCTAACCATTGCCTTCATCATTGAAGGAGCCAAAACCATCACCTTTCACACTTATTGCTTTCCTTGCCATCTTCACCGTGCTTTGCTTTGCTCCGCTCAAGCTTTGCTTTGAGTGCCTATGTATTTCAAAAATAATGTGAACATTGAGCTTTGATGTTGATTCACTAATATGTTACAATCAACAACTGCAATTTAAGATTTGGTAAACAAATTTGGAATATATAACATGTGAAAAATCTCTATTTAGATAGTGTCTTGATGTGAGCTAGGTCGTACCACATGGCTTGGTCTAGGATTGAATCACACCACATGGTTTGGTCTTATGGTCATGACCTTGTTTGCTATTGATGAAATCTTCTACACTTTGTTTGTCTTTTGTACTTATCTCCAAACAAAGGGTTGAACTAACAAGCACAATGGGATTTTTATAGGATAGATATAAGACCTTAAACTTCCTTGCTAGCAATCAAACCCCTTTAGAGTTATGTAAAATTCATAGACATGTAATCGAATAATATAATGCCTAATGATTTTGATGTAATGTTGCCCAATATTTTAATTTCCAAATATACAAGTATATTTTCTAAATGCTTTCTGATATAATTCTCAACTAAAATCTACCAACCTAAAACTATTTATAAATACATGATCTAAATCATTCAACTTGAAATATTTATATGTAAATTAATAAAATAATTATAAAATTTTCACAAAACTCAAAAACAAAAACTTTAAATTTTAATTTGATACACAACATACAACATAATCTAATCTATTGATAGAATCACACTTAATAATTTGATCCAAACTAGCAAATTAAATTAAGCACTCTCACCATATTTTTACAATTGTGTCTAAAGTAGTACAAAAAGGAGATGTAGAAGTGAAAGGTATATGATTATTAACCTCCCCTACCAACCCAAAAGGCTAATAAAAAAAGACCAAAAAAAACATCTGAACGAGGAGAGCCCAAATCCTAGGGATAAAACTCACCTTTGGCCCTCGAGCTCTTAGGCACCACATATTTGACAGTAGCACACCATAAAATATCAATTCGGTTTTATAATCCTTCTAGAAGTAAAATCGAATTCCCAAGTATCACCACCAATACGAATTGAATAAAAAAATTCAATTAATTTCGATTTCACTATAAAATAAATTTAAAATACATGTTCCATTTCCATTTTTGATTTTGTATCCGTGGCAATGGCATCAACTGCAATTTTTTCAGGTCCCATGCTCACCAAATGTGTTCAATTGTCACCGCCCAACGAAAGAAGCAAATGCCCTGTAAAAGTTAATAAATTCAATGGAATGAGTATTTCTTATTTAAAATTAAGACCGCAGAGGGGCCCTGAATGCAGAATCAGAGCAAGCGAATCATCTTCTGTTTCAGTTAGCCCTGGTAACTTTTTTTTTCCTTAAATTTTAAAATGTAAATAAACGTAAAGGTTTATCTGTTCCAAATGAGTTCTATGGAGAGAGATAATTTTAAGGAAGCCTATGTTCTTAAGAGTAGAGAAATTATGATGAAGCTTTTTTCATAGTGAATTCTTATGAATTCTTATATGTTAATGTTATAATCTGAGGATATTTTTGAAGTTTCTATAGAAGATTTTGAACGTCCATATAGTCAAAGATAATTTATGGGACGTTATGTGAAGTGCTGATTTTCTAGTTATTCAATTTATAATAACTCTTCCATCCTCTCAACCTTTTCCATGCTGAATATAAATCTGGAAAAGAAGTTACTGTACTTCAGAAAAATTGAGTTTTAAAAAAATTTCTTAAAGAAAGTGAATCTTGTTTTTAAATTGGTAAATTTTTACGACTAAGATTTAACCTATATATCCAGTTGGTGAATTTATCCTTTTAAATTTAATACTTTGTAAACGTTAAAAGGAACTATCATATAGCTATTCAAAAATCCGTACACATAGTATGGATTTTTCAATAACATGGAGAAATCTCAAGGTATGTACAACAATTCTGCTTCTTTGTAAGGTTTTTAACTGAAATTTGTATTCAATTGGTGACAATTGAAATTGGCTAGTCGCTATGCATTTCAATTTCCTCCCAGTAAGAAGCTCCCCAAATGGTTGGAAGAACAATCCACATTTCTGATTCTGAGGGTAGCCGCAACTCAGTGATAGTGTCCCAGCAGGGCCGTAACTCATGATAGTGTTCCAGTAGGTTAGTGGTAACATTCTGATAGGAGGTTCTAGGTTTATGTTCTAGTTGGTAAATATAAAATAGTATGGCATCAGAACGAGATTAGGAGCCCCAAGCAAAAAAGTATGGCTTGAAGGGTTTTTTTTTTTTTAATAAACCGCACTACATGCTAACAAGGGGAATAATGAAAGTGGGAGGGGAATCTGTGCTCGTCATGTACATTTGCATAATTTAGTTCCAATTCTTGATTCATCAAGAATTGAAGTTGTCCCAATATAATTTGTCTCTAACTTTTGATTTTGGAGGAATCCAAATAATGTGGTCCTGTACATGTCTGGAGGATAACACTCTTAGATGTGTGATAAATGAAAGCAAATGGCATGCTGGAAATTAGTTATAGAAACGACATTTGTATTCTTATTAAAGAAAGATACAGGATTTTGAACATTCATTACAATACCTTATAACATGAATGCATGTGGACATGTTCATAAAAAAATGTGGAATGTAAAAGAATTGTTATGGAATATGAAACAGCAGGTCTTCCACATGTGACATATTTTTTTGCTGTTATTGATGCAGCGGCTTCAAGTAGCAATATTTGGCCTTGGCTCCTGCATGGGGCGGTGGAAGGAGCAAGGGGGGGAGGGTTGTTATTATGTTGATGGTCATTGGTGCCTGTCACCAGTATCCTGTTTCAATCTGGTATGCTTGTTTGACTGGCGACAGAGTCTGTAGCATGCTGATGACTGGAAATACTTAAGTGATGCTGGCACCTGACCAATAAACACACATTACCACCTAGATCATCAAAATTACCTACATGGTGATAGGACTTGAAAATTGATAACATAGGGCAGAACTCTCTGACTGCAATCATGATGGCTGTGCATTTTTTACTCCTTATAGTTCAGATATTACACAAAACTTTGTCACTGAACTTAGCTCAGGAAGTTGTAGGAAATGGGATTTGGTATTATAGAAAGCCAACAAAGCTAGACATGTGCCATTTTATTTTATCTTTTAGCTTTTTAAGCCTAGAGGCAATTGAATAAAATTCTGGTAAACAAAAAGATTTTTTTTCCAAAATCATTTTTGACAAGACATATTATTAGGGTTGCTGATGACATGACATTTGTAACGTAGAAGAATAATGAACTTCTTTTAAATTGTTTTTGATTAGGTAAGTAGGGTTTGGAAAGGGCCCCGACCCTTGTACAAGAGAAAGATATATCATGAAGCACAACTGGCAGCAACTAACATAAAAAAAAAACAACAGAAAACAGAAGGACCAGCAAGGCTAAAGACTGACCAGCTCACTGAAAGTCAGGGTGGTTTAAAAAACTGTTCCAATGAACTTTGCTTTATCTCATAACATGGATCCTTCTCCCTAAAAATAGCTTTTTTGGGGCAGAGAGGAGACATACTATCACTAACAGAACCATCTCCCATCCCCAAGGCAATAAACGAGGGGTCTATCAACGAAACCATTGGGGGGTACTCTTTAAGATCAGCTTTCAAGACTTCCTGATAGATGGGAGTAGTGGAATCCTCCTTAGCAGCTTGCTGATGATCCTTCTTCCAAACAAAGTGATGTTCCTTATTCTTAAGACAAGTAGTGGAGGTATGACCCACTTTACCACAAGAAAGGCAGATAACCAAGGAGTCTTCATAATCTATCTACTGCACCCAAGTTCCAAATTTTGAAGACAAGGTAACCTGAGTGGGAAGCTGCTAATTTTTCTCCACACACACACACAAAATCTAGGAATAACAAACGCTTCATAAATTTAGTGATCTTAGTACTGCCCAAAAGAATTGGCAATAGACATGAAAATCTTTTCATGCCAAAATTCTAAGGGAAGCCCATGCTGATGGACCCAAATAGGAAACTTGAAAGTTTCTAACATAGGGTTGAAACCAAGCAACCAATTTTGAAGACTTAGACCATTGAAACCCAAAAACCAAGGGCCATCAATAAGGACCTTAAAACTATCCTCCTGATAGGAAAAGCAAAAAAGAAAAAAACCGTTCAACATTGCAGATATCTCAACCTCGCCACGAAGCTTCGAAATTTGAATGATCCATCTTCTAACAATATCAATATTGGGACGATTACCACAACATCTCCCAACAAGCGAACTCCTTAGCCAATCCAACGTCTCAGCAAGAAGAGAATTAGGAACATCAATTAGGATCTGTGCAACCTCCTTATCCTCTAGTGAGACCAAACCCCTAGCAAAACAACCATCCTCCACACCCCTAGGGGTAAGGTCTAGAACAACAATCTCTAAAATGACAACAGGAGCAGAAACAACAATAGGAAAAGAAGCAACAACTTCATCAACCAATGGCTGAAACCCTTGCTCGTCTAAAGCAGAAGAATTGGGAATAGGTAGAACTGTAGCCATATGTTCCATCGTGGAGGGCATAACACCCTTAGAAGGGAAAAGAAATCCTTTTCTCAAACCCAAAAGCTATTCACCATCAGTGGTCTCAACCACAAGCACCTCAACAAGCTTATTCACCTTCCATTGAGCATCCAAGAGGAAATTCATTAGGAACTCATCCTCTTCATCCGGGGCATCCCCATCATTAGGCAATAAATCAAAGGAAGATGAGGAAGCGGGATCTTCTTCCTCCCCCCACCAAACATCCGCTTCCTCGCTAGCTATTTCGACAACATAAGCATCCACATACCCCTTAGCCCCAAAAGGAACATAGCCAACAAAGCCAAAGCTTGCTATCGCCACCAAAGGAGAGAGGGACGCAACCCCTTGGACCAACTACTCTATGCCCTCACTATCTTCAGAATTTCCCTCACCATCGCCGTCGTCATTGAAGGAGCCAAAACCATCGCCTTTCTCACTTATTGTTTTCCTCGCCATCTTCACTACGCTTCGCTTTGCTCCGCTCAACCTTTCTACTATTTTTTTTTTCTTACGGAGCTCAAAAGTAAACCATTGTCAAGGCCCCTTAGTTTAAATCTTGATTGCAAAGAAAGTCCCTAGTGGGGAAAATGCACCACTAGTCACACAGGCAATCCGGATGATTCATAAAATTTCACATAATTGCAAGAGGATTTGCCCCTTTCTTATGAATTGTAAAGCTTGGTAGTCTCACCTATTTGTACCTAAAAAGAGGGTTTGCACTACCTAGGTAGGCATTGGCTTGAAAAAAGAACTTTGGAAGAACCATTGCCACTTTATTAGAAAGAACATATGTACAATTAACAAATAATACTAGGAAGGTGGATAAAAGATTACTGCCTTTTAGATTTTGCTATCTTTTTAATACATACAAGACATTTATTTAATCTTGGCCATATCAAATTTACATACAATTCTGGCATCCTAGCCATGTTAGTCTTAGATCACTTTACAATATTTAAATCTCAACTTATCTATAATTTTTTTGATATGCATTACTTAAGAAAAGTGAAATATCCCGCAACAATTTTTTTTGAAATTATCACCAAACAACAGTGCATCCGTTAAGGTTAGCCCAAAATATAAACCAGCTGAAAGTAACCCTACACCAAGAATGTTCACCAAGATCCCAAGATGGGCGAGGTGATAGCATATGGCGCCAAGGATCATTAGCAACAAATCTGAAATGAAGTACAATGCTGAAATGAAAAGAAGCTCAACCACTTATTCAGCGGGAGCGAAATTACAATAAAAGTGAAATCATCTGCTAACAGCAGGCATCCACTTATGCAGTGGGGATATTCCACTTATTTAGTGGGTGAATTAAGAAAGATACAAATGATTTGCTTTAGAATCACAAAATAAATGCAGACTTATAAATGACTGAATCAGTACTACTGATTTCAGTCTTACAATGATAATAATCTGCAAAATACAAAGTGTTATGAATGTCCAATCACTGCAAAATGGTGCTAAATGATTTGTCAGACTTCTCAAGCTTTTCAACCATGAAATACAAGCCCAAAACTAAACTTCTGACAATCTGATATAAAAACTAGCAAACAAAAAACATAGACCAGCAAACTATGATCACTCTAAAATGCTCGAAACTCCATCAAAACACCTCCAAATGATTTGAAATAAAATACAAATGAATCTAAGAAGGAAGGCGCCCAAGTCTAGACCACTAAACATCATCAAACACCTATTAATATATGTTGCATGAATCCCAAGGCACTCACAGGCATGGTACAGCCTCCCAAGAGGGGCGACCTTCAAGATAAAATTAGAGACTTCATTAAAAATTCCAAAACTTTGCAAATAGGGACGCCTAGGGCCTAGGAATAGATTGAGAAACTACCCAAAAGCAAAAAAAAATCACTTTAAGACTTATGATTGAAAATCACTTTCAACACTACAATAACTAGCAACCTGTAAACTAACAAAAACATCGAAAAACTCCAACTGTGAAGCTCAATCTGCAATCTCTGAATGAGAAGCAGTCTCTTATCCAGCTAGGTGTTATCTTTCAAACACGAAACTGAATCCTTGCTAGGAGGTATGCATTCCTTGAAGCCATAAACCTAAAACCTTTCCAACAACAATTCGATATGATAAGCAATGGATGATGAAGGAATGAGAAAAGGCCTCCTTTTATAGAGTTTGAGGCGACTCTTTAGCTTCTCCAAAAAGGGACGCCCCACACACCTTGGAAATAATTTAATTTTAAAATCATCTTCTCCTTTCTTCATTTTGGCGTCCAAACCCTCATGTGAAATAATAACTTTTGAAATATTAATATTCATCTCCAAATGTGGCGTCCAACCCTCAAGGGCCCCTTTTATAAACAACTTAAGTCATCACATTAGGCCAAGGGGGGCCAAAGTGAAAATATAACATTAATGACTTAAAATAATTCATTTCTCCAAAATTGCACCTCAAAAGCCAAATCCAAAAATACTCAATTGCCCTTCTCGAAGTGGAAAGCTCATTGTGCTGCTGCCAACCGGAGCACTGCTAAAAATAGAACTTACTAAAATTAGTAAATTTTGAAAAGTTGCCCAATGCATTTGCATGTCATATCATTGCAAAACTCTCCAAACCCAGAAAGAATCTGCAAACCAAATCTTGAAACTCCAACGTACAAGCCTCCGAAAATGCCAAAAACCTCCAACACTGGAAACCATAATTTTACCTCCGTTGAGCCTACGGGCATCTAGAATAGGCTGACGGGCTATTGCACTGCTCACTGATGAGAAGGGGACATTACAAAAAGACAATGCAAACAAATATAAGTAATTTCATGAATTCTACTCGAATAGAATTGTTGCAGTTTGATAATTTACAAGTAATATTGATCCATAATTTCATCAAACAAGTTGTAGAATGTAAAAACTATGAAATCACAAAATTAATTATTTTTCTACTTGCTTAATTACAAATGATAGTTGATGAGGGTGAATGCTATATTTGGAAAAACTAACACGAAAATTTGCAAAACAATACACAACTGAGACAATTTTATTGTGGAAAACCCCCCTTAGAGGGAAAAGCCAACTTGTATTGAGAAATAGTCGGCTACCTATGGATTATTATTAATAGTATAGAGAGGGGATACAACCAATTTTTATTCTGTAATGTGCCCATTTTAGCCATACGCTCTTCTGTGTCTGATAGTCTATTTCCGGAAGCCCATAGGCTAGTCAGAAGCAGAAATTAGGGTTTCCTATTTTCTAGAAGGATACTTTGGCAGTTTTGGAGGCTTGCATGTTGGAGTTTTAAGGCTTGGATTTTGGATTCCCTTCTGGTTTCTTTAGGAGCCCCAAAGCAGGACATGCAATCAAAACAACTTTTTCTCGACTTCATTTTTAGTAAGTTTCTTCATACAAATACCAAAATGTGGTCAAATGCATTTGACACCTCTACTATTTTAGCAGTATTATCTTTATAAGTACCATTTTTAGTGTGGTTTCAACACCAGCCTCTAAGGCTATTTCAAGTAGGTCGGGCTTGAGCGCTTATTTCCAACACTTTTGGAGCTCATTTTGGCAAATTCAATATTTTGGTGGAGTTTATATTTTAAGTGAAATATTTCCTATGCAAAAGTGGACAACTTCAAAAGGGGAAAATATTTAAGTGATTATAATGTTTATTTTCACTTATATCTTGGTGGACGCCTAGAGGGAGAGATAAGTGTTTTTTATTAAAATATTTCACTTATTATTTAGGACGCCTAACTTATGTTTTATTGGCATTTTTAATAAAGTTGTATTTCTCTCACGTGGGACGACTTGGAGGAGGCTAATGAAACTCAAATGAAAATTGAGAATGGTGAATTTGGATTTCAGTTTGGGTGCCCTAATTGGAGGGAAAGACATTTTGAATTTGTGGAGAAGTTATAAATAAGAGTGTCATCTACTGGTTAGTATCCATTGAAATTCTTACAACTAAGTGTCAGTCAAATTGGTATAGGCTCGTCGAGAAAGCATATACCTCCCCATAACCTGCTTTTGGTTCGCTTGTGATAGTAATGTAGGCTGAGCTTTGTGGCTGTTCTTCACACTGAAGAGCAGATTGAGCTTATTGTGATGAAGCTATTTGAAGTTTTCTGAAGTTTGTGTTCTCTGGTTTTGGTGTTGTAGAAGCACTTTTTTGCTTGTGGCTCTTTGCTCGATTTTCCAATGGTTGTGGGCATTGTTCCAATCTCTTTCTCTATGCTAGGCGCCCCTTTCCATAAGTTTTGGTAATTTTTGGTGAAGCATATGATTTATTCTTGCTGGTCGCCCTCTTCAAGGAGTCTATACTTTGCTTGTCATTGCATTGGATTCTAAGGTGTTTGATGCTATTTCTTGGTTCTGACTTGGGCGCCTACCTCCTATGCTTCATTTGCAACTAGTTTCATGTCATTTAGAGGTGTCACATCGAAGCTATATTTGGTGATCCATGTTTGCTGGTTTGCATTTTCTGCATGTTGGTTTTTTATATCAGATTGTTAGAAGTTCCTGATTTTGGCTTTAGTATTTTCTCATAGCGCTGATAAGCTTCAGGTTGGAAACTTCATTCAATATCATTTGGCGTTGGATTGGACAGCTAAATCAGTTTGTATCTCTGTAGATTATTCCTCAAGGCTGAAATTAGTAGTACTTTAGCTTTACCTCTATATTTCTTTTCACTCCTTACTTCTAATCTCACATCTTAGTGGATGGGACATTCTGTCCATGTTTCACTTGTAATTCCCAATTTTAGTGGAAGGGACAGCTCCTTGTCATCTATTTATTTTCAACATTTCTTTTTGTACCGCCCAATCAACAAGCGGAAGGGGTTGGCAAGCCGCCCAACTCTTACTTTTTGTACTTGCATTCCTCATCATGTTGATCGGCTGAGCCATCAAACTACTCCTGTTGAATAAGTGGTCGAGTTGCATAAGCTTTTTAATTTCCAGCACTTTGAGTTTATTTGCTCACCTCGCCTGTCATTGGGATCTTGGTGAACATTCTTGGTGTAGGGTTACTTTCCTTAGTTGGTTTTGATTTTACTAACGCTAACGGGTGAAGTGCTATGGCTAAAATTGAAAAAAATTGTAAGGGGGATATTACAGTGGTATCATAGCCAAGATCCTGCCATCCTGTGAGTTTAGTGCTTTGGTTGTTAGATGAGTGACAGAGAAATCAGATTCTACACCAGAGGTCAAAATTGAGTTCAGTTTCAACTTCCAGAAGTTCCTAAAAAATGTTACATTTTTTGAAGTTTAGGGACTGTGAGAAGTCAGATCTGACTATGGCTTCTGAAGAAGAAAGAAGTTTGGCAAGGTCACTGTTCATTATAGGAACGAGGCTCAATGAAGAATGTCAGACAAGAGGTGAAGAAGTGAGTATATTGTCAGAGTTGGAACATTGTTTGAGTCAAGTCCAACAATCGCCTACTGAATTGTTGAAGAAGGCATTATCTCCTGCAATGACCTCTTTGATTCATCCCTATTGGATAGGGCATCCAGATGAAGAAATAAGCTTGTTGGTTACTTCATGCTTTAGTGAAGTTATGAGGATTCTAGCACCTTTGATGCCTTATGATGATGAAATTATGAAGAAGATTCTTCATATGATTACAGAAAGTTCCCAAGATCTTGATGAAACCGGTAGCAGTCAATTTCCTAGAAGAGCTACTATTTTAAAGACATTTTCAGATCTCAGGACTTGTATCTTGCTAATAGACTTGGAAATGCAAAATCAAATTTATCACTTGTTTCACTACCTCTTCATATCCACTTGGAGCGAACAAGAAGAGAATGTTATTGCAGCTATAAAGAATTTTCTTGTTCTCACTATTAAAGAGGTTGACGAGATTCCACCAAACGTCCAATTTCTCCTCGTTGACACATATGAACATGAAGAAAAGGTTTCTCCTATTGCTGATATACTAATCAATGTGAGGAGAAATTGAAGCCACTTTTGAAGAAGATAGAGCGGGTGAAGGAGAATTTTGAAGAAGAAACAAAAAGAATGTCAAATTCCAAAGATTCTATATCAGGATCTCTGATTACAACTTCAGATTTGCAAATGTCCATGCATTCCATAGAAGAGTGCAACGTGGCAACATCAGTTGCAGAAGTACATGAAGAATTCAGGCATTCTTTAGAAGAATATAATGTGGCAGCAAAAGTTTTGGAGTCTCATGAGATACCCATGCCTCCTACAAAGGAGAGAAGTGAGTCATCATTAGCCAAGGAAACTCATGATGAAGGTTCAAGAGCTGAACCTACAGAGATAGATAATATGCCTGCAGTTGAAGATATCCTATCAGCCAATGAATACCTTCTACATCTCCGCAGTTCACGAGGATTTTGGTTAGAACAACAAAAAAAGGCTGAGAAGAGAGAAGTGGAAAATTCTTCCATCACAAAAGCGGAATCATGTACTAAGGAAGATATTAAGGGAGTTGTTTCTAGTAGACACAAGTCTGAATTTTCTTTGCTTGAAGCCAATCAGAAGCAAAGAGCTAATGACCTTGAAAGCACCATTGATGAAATGAGAAGTAGTGTCCAACAGATGCATGACAGTCTAAGGAGTATAGCTGATATGATTTCTGATTTCTTCTTTTCCCCTTGTAGCACTTCATGAACTCAATTGGGTTGTGAATGGTGCAATCAAAACTCATTGATTGCTGAAAAGGAGATTCAAGTTTTATCCAAGTTGGATGATATTCATCAATGTGTGGAAAATTTGATCTACAGAGTACCAAGGAATCAAGATGAGTGCCATATACCTCTTGCTGATTTGAAGTCAATTAGGGAAGTTGTGGAAGATATCAAAACAAGTCTTTTGCACATCATTGGTGAGAAGGACAGGGTCGCTAAGGTTGCTGATGAGGCTTTGGAATGGAATAAGCAAATAAAAGCTAAATTGCTTGAAGTTGAAAAGGCCATAAGAGAAGTTGAAGATCAAATAATTGCTGCTCACTATTTCAAGGAACAAGAAGACAAGAAGAGAACTGAAGAAATTCAAGAAGTACTTGAAGAGCTTGATCTCATACAAGAGACCTTTGACTTGAATTGTTGTCCTAAAAGAACGGAGAGTTCAAATTTGTGTCAGAATGTCTTTCAAGTTTATGATAATCCTTTATTTGAAATTGGTGCTAACGAGTTTCATGAGAATCCTTTTTTTGAGATTAATGAGGAAATCTCTTTAGACACTAATGTTGAAGGGAGGAATTCTAGTGCTTCTTCCAACAGTTGAATAACGATACATGAGTTGCATACTGATGTCTTTACTGCTTTTCCTAGTCTATCCACTCTACAGGAGATGGAAAATCAAGAATCAAGGAAGAATGAAGTCATCGTTCTTGATTGGCATCAGAGAATTGATTGGCATTCCAATGAAGAGTTTATTCAATATTTGATGGGGATGTTGGTTATATTTAGATCTGATTTTATGTTTGCACCAACTACCTTAAGAGCAACTAATTTCAGAATGGAGTTTGATGAAGGGTTCATTGAATCTTTCTAGCAATTCTTGTCTTATTATTTTGAATTCAATTTTCTCAGTGAATTCAGATTTGCTGAATACTTTTTGGAGTTTCAAGAAGTAATGATTCAAATAGAACGTATTGATCAAAGCATTCTAGTTAGAGTAATTCTCCATTTGCGGAATGGTTCCTCTTTACTTATGATTTGGGATCTTGATATCAACTTGCATTTGATGATAATCATTATATGTGAAAAGAAGGTATGTTGGAGTGATAAGCGTCAAATTTTCAGTTCTATGGGTGTTGTTACCTTCTTTATCAACTATTTGATGATTATTTCTGATCATCAATTGGAGGTTCGGAGAGGAAGTTGGAGTAAAGAATGGTTCTTTGCTGTAATGGAGCTTTTAGAGTGGGTGTTTCCAGCTTTGTTTTTGAGCAGATTGGTCAAAATGAACTTGGATTTTTAGTATTGCAGCAGTTACTCATTTCCCTACTTCTTGATCTCTCTTAAATCTGATGTTGAGTCATTCATTTTTGACTTGGTGGGCAGCTGGTACACTCATATTTTCACTGCACAATCTCTTCCCAAAGATGATTTTTGGACTCAAATGAGAGAAATGGTGGTTCAGACAGAGCAAAATTAGCTTTTGGATAGAGATCGTGCTCATTCTAGTGGCTATCTTTGTACATTCCCTTGTACAAATGTTTGGGGCAGCGAACCATTGCTCGGTTGGGTTTGGCATTTTGAGACTCTTCTTGAAGAGTAATTTGTGAAAATTGTTGGGAGTCTTCTTGGATGTATCAGTATTATTTGGAAAAGGCATTGTACATCCTTGTGGAGTTTTGTGGATGCGGTTGCTATGACTGTGCAAAGAGTTGCTTTTTCCTTTGCAAATAGCTATGATGGAGACACTCTTGCTGTTGTGACTTTGTTTGATGCTTTGAGGAGTTATGTTGATGAGATTATTTTTGAGTTGATTAGATTATTCTTATTTGTTCTTAGAATGGTGATAGTCATTGACATTGCAAATGCTAATTCCTCAGAGTTTATTGGGCGGGAGATGCTACTAGATTTTGATTCCAATCCTTCCACGTTTCTCAGTTTGAATTTCAGGCATGTTAACTCTTTGAGGTTGTAGGGAAGGTTAGTGCAATTCTAGTACAATGGCATCGTTTGTATGATCAGAGTGGAGCAGCATCAACAAGGTGGGTCTTTTTAGAGATGGACATGGGACCCTCAGATCCTATATGTTTTGGTGGGAGCAGTTTGGAGTGTAGTGGCGTTGCTTGAGGACAAACAATTTTGGGAAGGGCGGATTGTTATGTCCCCATTTTAGCCATACGCTCTTCTGTGTCTGATGGTCTATTTTCGGAAGCCTGTAGGCTAGTCAGAAGGAGAAATTAGGGTTTCCTATTTTCTAGGAGGATACTTTGGCAGTTTTGGAGGCTTGCATGTTGAAGTTTTACAGTTTGGATTATGGATTTCTTCTAGGTTTTCAGAGAGCCTCACAGTGGTGTGACATGCAACTGAAAAATGTAACTTTTCTGGACTTACTATTTTTAGTAAGTTGCGATGGCTACTCAGAATGTGGTCAAAATACATTTGGAGACACTTACTATTTTTAGAAGTATGCTATTTATAGTAAGTACTATTTTTAGTAGTGCTATTTTTAGCAGGGTTTCAACAGTCCAGTTTCGAGGCTATTTCAGGGAGGTCAGTTTGAGTAGTTTGGTTTCCAACATTTTTGGAGCTCATTTTGGCAAATTCAATATTTTGGTGGAGCTTATATTTTAAGTGAAAATATTTCCTATGCAAAAGTGGACGACTTTATATGGGGAAAATATTTAAGTGATTATAATGTTTATTTTCACTTATATCTTGGTGGACGCCTAGAGGAAGAGATAAGTGTTTTTATTAAAATATTTCACTTATTATTTGGGATGCCTAGCTTATGTTTTATTGGCATTTTTAATAAAGTTGTATTTCTCTCATGTGGGACGATTTGGAGGAGGCTAATGAAACTCAAATGAAAATTGAGAATGGTGAATTCAGATTTCAGTTTGGGCGCCCTAATTGGAGGGAAAGGGAGAAGTTGTAAATAAGACTGTTGGGCCTCATTGTCGGTATCCATTGAAACTTACAATGAAGTGTTGCCGAAATTGGTATAGACTCGCTTCGAGGAAAGCATACCTCCTAGCAACCTTGGTTTTGTGCTTGCAAGATAGCACGTAGTTGAGCTTTGTGGTTGTTCTTCACACTGAAGAGCAGATTGAGCTTATTGTGATGAAGATATTTGAAGTTTTCTGCAGTTTGTGTTCTCTGGTTTTGGTGTTGTAGAAGCACTTTTTGCTTGTGGCTCTTTGCTCGATTTTCCAGTGGTTGTGGGTATTGTTCCAATCTCTTTCTCTATGCTAGGCACCCTTTCCACAAGTTTTGGTAATTTTTGGTGAAGCATATGATTTATTCTTGCTGGTCGCCCTCTTCAAGGAGGTTGTACTTTGCCTGTCATTGCATTGGATTGTGTGCATAAAATATTCTGAGGTGTTTGATGCTGTTTCTTGGTTCTGACTTGGGCGCCTACCTCCTATGCTTCATTTGCAACTGGTTTCATGTCATTCAGAGGTGTCTACATCGAGTTATGAGCATTTTGGTGTGATTCGTGCTTGCTGGTTTGCATTTTCTGTACACTGGTTTTTTATATCAGATTGTTTGAAGTTCTGATTTTGGCTTGTTTTTCATAGTTGATAAGCTTGTGAAGTTGGGAAATCATCTAATATCATTTGGTAGTGGATTGGACAGTTAAATCTCTTTGTATCTTGCAGATTATTCTCATTGTAAGGCTGAAATCAGTAGTACTGATTCAACCACTCTATATTTCAGCTCCTTACTTCGTAATTCCCACTCTTAGTGGAAGAGACATGCCTCGCCGTCAATGCTCATTACTTGTAATTCCCACTCTTAGTGGAAGGGATAGGCCTCGCCGTTCGTTTACTTTTCTGTACTGCTTGCTGAACAAGCGGGAGGGGTTGGCAAGCCACCCATACTTTACTTTTCATGCACTTTGTAATTCCTCATGATGCTGATCGGTTGAGCCGTCAAACTACTCCTGCTAAATAAGTGGTCAAGTTGCATAAGCATTGTAATTTCCAACACTTTTTAGTTTATTTGCTAACGATCCCCAGCGCCATGTGCTATTACCTCGCCCACATTGGGATCTTGGTGAACATTCTTGGTGTAGGGTTACTTTCTCAGTTGGTTTTGGTTTTGCTAACGCTAACAGGTGAAGTGTTGTGGAAAAAATTGAAAAAAATTATAAGGGGGATATTACATATTCTAAATATTCACTGTCAAGTATTACAATTGAATTTTCCTTTTTGGATGAAAGCACAAAGCCATGTCACGATGGGTTTGGCCGAGTCAAGTTTAGTCAAGAAAATGTTCAGCTCAACCCTTGCATGGCATAGATGTGGCATCTATAAAGCAGAGAGGGGGTTAAGCCCAACTAGGTTTGGCCTAACCAAGGTCGGCCCAACCTCCTTTTAGTATAAAAGGAACACAAATTTCATCTTTTACGCTTGTGGTGTTCAATCTAACTTGGTTTGGTTGAACCTAATTGGGTTGAAAACTTGAATATGTCTATGTAGTTGAGGTTTTGGTGGCAATTCCCTTTGTTTTCCAATTTGAGTTCAAATTATTATTTTTTCTCCAATTTTGATGGAATTTTACATGTGCCAATTGCTTTTTCAAGAAAAACGAGAAACATCTCTTCATAGATCTTATTGTGCATATTTTGAAAATGTAAATTTTATTATATTTTAATTCTATTTAATGCTTCTTTTTAAATTTTGATGACAAGTGGGTCATTATCTTGGAAGTTGAGGTTGATTTGGGTGAAAAAAACAAAGTTAAAATTCTTAAAAATCTAGAAAAATTCACTACACTAGAGGAGAGAGTCCCAGTCAAGCCGATATTTTTTTGCATTTTTGATAAACAAGCACTAAATGTTTGATGTCCCATCAAACTGCTTTGTTTTTGGGATATTTGACTTAAACATTTATTATAAAATAAATATTTATCAAAATTCAATAATTTTTCCATGCACTAGAGTATCAAGTTCACAATAAAGTAAAATGATGGAAGAAAAAATATTTTTATTACAAATTTCTTAATGTCTCATGACTCTCATCTACCTCATTTTTAATTTTTTTTTTAGCAATTCAATAGTATGGATAATTTTTCAAAAAAACTGTATCAAACTAATTTTTTAATTTGTAAAAGGATGTTGTCGTAAACTACACTTAAATATCTACATTTCATTTAGTTTATATTGTTTCAAAATTTGAAACATATATAATATATATCGATTTCAGGTGCTTCAAGCTAAAATGTTGAAAGTTTTTTTTCTTTTCCTTTATAAAAAAGTGACACAACTTTGTGCTCTCACCCTTCTCTCGCACATAGAACACTCAAGAAATCCTTTGAACCCTTGCAATAGCTTTGTCACACCATAATGATGTTTGGAGCACTTGCATGCATTGGAAGACCCTAATTTGGTTCCAAAAGTGTCAAAAGCTAGTGGGTTTGTTTCAAATTCTATGTTCTTGTGTTGTGACAAAATTGCTAGTTGTCACGAGGTGTTTTCATTTCCATTGTGGCAATTTTGTCTTTAGCCATGGTGGTTTGGTAATTGCCTCTTGTCTCAAGGTGATGGTTTTGTCTTGTGAACAAAACCAAGCATTTTTTGTAATTTCCAATTGCCGAATTTCATTCAATTGAAGAAGATATTTGATTGTCTGGATCCATATGGATCATACCTCCCTTCTTAGAGAGGCTTTTGCTCCCACAAAATGAGGCAGGAGCATCCTTGGTTGTAAAGCAATCTTGTATCAACCAAAAACAGTTCTTTTCTTGCATTGCATTCAGTAGCAGTTTTAGTATTTCATTCTACATTTTACCACATTGTTGTTTCTCAACTCGCAGAGTAGGATATAGCATCTACACATCGACATCTATCACATATCCAAATTTCACATCTTTTGCAATTGTCTTCCGAAAGTTATTGAATTTCACTGTATTTACCAATCAAAGCATTTGGGGCCGACCTGGTTTAGTTTCTTAGTGAAGACCTATTCCAGATCGTGCGAAGCCTAATGAGACACCTTACAAACATCTTGAGTTCATTGGGACCTATCCTGGAGATTTGCAAGTTGTTTCTTTTTGCGTGGAGTTATCTTTACATATTTTTGAGCCCAACCTTTATGTATGATCATTCATCGGGTTCATGAACCCTTGTGGCCAACACAAACCTTTATAGGAGCTTGAGAAGCATATTTATAAGCATTGTAATCATCTAGGATGGAGATTCAGGTTAGTTGTTCATGATTTGATATATTCATCACATTTTCGCATAAACCCTTCGGGGGCATGTAATAAGGCTTATTGGCCAGTTGTATTGTTGAATGCCCTTGCGGTAGGCCTGTGAGCCTTGGGTTTTTGCCCATAAGGCATGTATTGCATGTGAGATTATCAATTCAATAAAGTTTCATGTTTGCATATCAATTTCTTATGTTATTTCCGTTGTGTTGACTCATTGTTGCACGATTCAGATTGTTCCTTCTGGAACCCTCCTACTGTGACTGCACCAAGTGGTATCAGAGTGAGTTTTCGATTCCTGAAGGCATTCCTTGAGGTGAACAGATTGCCAACCTAAGGTAGACTGTATTTGTTTTCAATCAATTGCCAATTGTGAGGTAGTTGAAACCCTTGTAGCCAGATCGCCAAATTGAGGCAGTTGTGTCGATTCGAGGGGAGATATGCTGCCAAGGAGAGTGCCTGCTATGGCGAATGTTGTTGGAAGAATGGATGAAATGTTGAAAATGATGTGCGAGATATGAGTCCAATAAGATGTTGTTGAAGAAGACCAAAGGAAAGGCCTAAAACCTAGGCAAAATGATGAAAGCGATGATGAAGGAGAACATGTGGCGAATCGACTTGAAGATGCCTTAGGTGAAGAAGAAGAAGAATCAAATTAGATCAAGACGTTGAAAGTGATTTCAAAGATTGGGAAAAGACCTAGAGTTGAAATTCAAAATTACGAGGGAAATTTGAATCTTGAAGAATTGATTGATTGGATCAATGAAATGGAAGAATACTTTGAATATGGAGAAATTGAAGATCCTGAAAGAGTCAGATTTGCGAAAATAAAATTAAAAGGTCATGCTGCTTTATGGTGGAAAGAAGTTCGGTTGCATAGAAATAGAAGAGGAAAAAAAGAATCATCAAATGGGACAAAATGGTGACATAGTTGAAGAATCAATTCATACCAGCAGGTTATGAACTGGAGTTGTTGAAGAGATTGCAGAACTTGAGGCAAAAAGAAAGATTTGTAAAGGAGTATACTGAAGAATTCTACAAGATGATAATCAGAATTGGTCATAGTGAAGCAAGCAAAGAAAAAGTTGCAAGATACATCAATGGACTGAGAACAAACATTCAGGAAGAATTGAGCTTGGTGAAGATGACATCAGTGGAAGAAGCATATCAATTTGCACTGAAAGTGGAAGAGAAGCTGAACAAGAAGATTGGACAAAGGCAGAGAAGTGAAAGAGGAAGATTCCAGAAGAGCAGACGACAATCTAGAGAAAGAAAGTCTTATGCAGAGCAAAACAAAGATGTAAAACTCTACCAGAGTGAAAAAAAAGATGCCAGTTCATGCTGCAGAGGAAGGGAAGATAGAAATTTCTACCGCAGTGACAGAGGAGGTCATAATTCTTATAATATTGAGGGATATCAAAGAGATGAAGGAGGATTTGAGAGAAGACCATTCAAAGGAACCTGTTTCAAGTGTGGAGGTGAAGGACATAGAGCATTCAAGTTTCATCAAGGAAGTATCAGAAAGAAACCTGATCATATCGGGAAAGTAGCTTATGTGGATGAAGAACATGTTGGATCCCCTAATTTAGTTGGAAAACCTGAGAAAGGTGAATCATTAGTGATGAGGAGAGCTTTGATGCATGAAGAAGTGACTGAGGAACCACCACAAAGGAAGAGTCTGTTCAGAACCAAATGCAAGTTTGGAGGAAAGGTATGTAAAGTTATCATTGATAATGGTAGTACGGATAATCTAGTTTCAGAGGAGATGGTAACCAAGTTGAATTTGGAGAGATTGAAACATGCAAACTCTTGTAGGATAGCATGGATTCAAGATGAGCATAAGATATTGGTGAATGAGCAATGTTTGGTAAAATTTCATATTGGATCATATATGGATGAAGTATTGTGTGATATTATGCCTATGGATGCATGTCATTTGTTGTTAGGAAGACCATGGCAATATGATAAGAAAGCAATTCATGATGGAAGAAGGAATACTTATATTGTGACTTCAAATGGAATGAGAATCAAGTTGATACCTTTGGATGAAGAGGAGAAGATTGAAGTATGTGGCACTACCAGACTATGTTTGGTAGATGGAAGGAAATTTCTTGATGGATTGAGGCATGAAAACATGTGTTTTGCATTAATTCCAAGGGCAATTGGTAAACTAGAGGGAGAGAATTTTACCACAAAGAGTAAAGAAGTAGCAAAACTTCTTGCAGAGTATGAAGACATCATGTCAGAGAATGTACCATAGGGATTTCCGCTAGTCCAAAGTATCAGTCATGATATAGACCTTATACCGGGATAAAATTTACCTAACAAGGAAGCACATAGAATGACATCGACAGAGAATGCGGAGTTGGATCAGCAGATACAAGAGCTGTTGAGGAAATGATTGATCAGAGAAAGTTTGAGCCCATGTGCGGTACTTGCTGTACATGCACCAAAGAAATATGGAGAGTGGAGAATGTGTACAAATTCAAGGGAAATTAATAAGATCACCATCAAGTATAGATTTCCACTGCCAAGGATGGATGACATTATGGATTGTTTGAGTGGAGCAAAATATTTCACAAAGATTGATCTAAAGAGTGGATACCATTAGATTAGAATTAGAGAAGGAGATAATGGAAGATTGCATTTAAGACTAATGAAGGATTGTACGAGTGGTTAGTAATGCCTTTTGGATTGACCAATGCGCCGAGCACTTTCATGAGATTGATGAATGAGGTATTGAAGAAATTGTTGGGTAAGTTTGTCATTGTATACCTGGATGATAGTCTAATTTTCAGTAAGACTAGAGAAGAAAATTTGTTGCACATCTGAGAAGTATTGCAAAGGTTGATAGAAGAGAAGTTGTTGATTAATGTCAAGAAGTGTAGTTTCGTGAAAACAGAGTTGGTATATTTGGGATTTGTTATTTTTGCTAAGGGATTGAAGATGGACCTTGAGAAAGTGAAAGCAATTGTTGATTGGCCTACACCGGTAAACATTGGAGAGGTGAGATCGTTCCATGGATTAACAAGTTTCTACCGAAAGTTTATCAGGAGTTTCAGTAGCGTTTGTAACCCTATGACAGAGACTGAGAGGTGATGAGAAAGATTTCAAGTGGACATTCAAAGCACAAAGAAGTTTCAAATTGTTGAAGCAAAGGGTGATAGATGAACCAGTGTTAACATTACCATATTTTGACAAAGTATTTCAAGTGGATTGTGATGCAAGTGGAAATGCAATTGGAGTAGTGTTGAGTCAAGAAGGAAGACCTATAGCTTATTTCAATGAGAAGTTGAACGATGCCAGAAGAAGATATTCAGTTTATGATCAAGAATTTTATGCCATAATTCAAGCCTTGAAGAAGTGGAGACATTATTTGTTGCCTAAGGTGTTTGTGTTGTATACAAATCATCAAGATTTGTAGTATTTGAACAATCAAGGAAAGTTGAATCAAAGACATATGAGATGGGTTGAGTTTTTGTAGAGTTACACATTTGTGTTGAAGCATAGGAATGGCAAGTCAAACAAAGTTGTAGATGCATTGAGTAGGAGAAGGAATTTGCTGACAGAGGCGAGAGTAGAAGTGTTGGGATTTGAAGAGTTGAAGCATATGTACAAGGATGATGCAAATTTTGGGGAAGCTTGGAAAGCATGTAAGGAATCAGTAGTGATAGACCGGAGCCAATGGTTGGATTACTTCATTCAAGAAGGTATGTTATTCAAGGGAAATCAGTTGTGTATTCCGAGGAGTTCAATGAGGGAGAATTTGATAAAGGAGAAGCATAGTGGAGGCCTAGCAAGACATTTTGGAGTGGATAAGGTAGTAGCTTTGGTGAGTGAACACTATTTTTGGCTGCAAATATATAAGGATGTAAGGAAGTATGTTCAAAGTTGCAAGATTTGTCAAGTTGCAAAAGGGAGTAGTCAGAATACTGGATTGTATAAACCTTTGACAGTACCAGAGAGACCTTGGAATGATATAAGCATGGATTTCATATTGGGATTACTAAGAACACAGAGAGGTTATGATTTTATCATGGTAGTAGTGGACAGATTTTCTCAAATGGCACATTTTATTCCTTGTAAGAAGACTAATGATGTTGTGCACGTTGCTGACTTATTTTTCAAGGAAATCGTGAGATTGCATGGATTACCTAAGAGTATAGTTTCAGACTGAGACACTAAGTTCATTGGATACTTTTGGAGGACATTGTGGAAGAAGATGAAGACAGATTTGAAGTTCAGCTCAACATATCACCCACAGACAGATGGACAAATAGAGGTGGTGAACAAAAGTTTGGGTAACTTGTTGAGATGTTTAGTTGGAGATAAGACATGAAGTTGGGATATAGTTTTACACAGGAAGAGTTTGCATACAATAATTCGGTAAACCGGAGTACAGGGAAGACACCATTTGAGATTGTTACCGAAACACATCCTAGAGGAGTTGTAGAGTTAAGAGACATCAGCATAGAGACTAAAAGGAGTGCAGAGGCAGAAGAATTTGCAGATTTCATGGAGACATTGCATAATTAGGTCCGAAAGCATTTGGAAAGTATGAACAGTAAGTATAAGGAGAAGGCAGATGAGCATCAAAGACATAAGGAATTTTCTATTGGAGATGAAGTAATGGTATAGCTAAGGAAGGAAAGATTTTCAGTTGGTACATACAATAAGTTGAAGATGAGAAAGTTTGGACCATGTAAGATTCTAAGGAAGTTTGATTCTGGAAATGCATATGAAGTGGAGTTACCGGAGTCATTGGGTATATCACCTATTTTCAATATTGTAGACATATATGAGTTTCATGAAGAATTGTCAAGTGGCAGTAGTAGTGAAGTGGATTTGAAGGGGCAGTTACCACACCAGAAACTAGAGGAAATTGAACAAATTTTGGATACCAGAAACGGAAGGAGCACTAGAAACAAGCAATATAAATAATATCTTGTGAAGTGGAAAGACAAACCAGTGGAGGATTCATCATGGATTTCTCAGGCTGAGGTGGACCGTCTTGGTTTTCCTCTTGGCCCTGGAAAGTGAGGGACTCACTTTTCTTCCAACCCCGGGTGTATGATGCAGGAGCATCCTTGGTTGTAAAGCAATCCTGTATCGACCAAAAATAGTTCTTTTCTTGCATTGCATTCAGTATCAATTTCAGTATTTCATTCCGCATTTTAGCGCATTGTTGTTTCTCAGCTCGCAGAGTAGGATATAGCATCTACACATTGACATCTATCACATATCCAGATTTCATATCTTTTACAGTTATCTACTGAAAGTTATCGCTCTCATAATTTCACTGTATTTTCCAGTCAAAGCATTTGGGACCAAACTAGTCTAGTTTCTTAGTGCAGACCTATTCCATATCATGCAGAGCTTAATGGGACACCTTACAAGCATCTTGGGTTCATTGGGACCTATCTTGGAGATTCACAAGTTGTTTCTTTTCGCGTGGAGTTATCTTTACATATTTTTGAGGCCAACCTTCATGTATGATCATTCATCAGGCTCATGAACCCTTGTGGCTGGCACATACCTTTATTGGAGCTTGAGAAGCATATTTATAAGCATTGTAATCATCTAGGATGGAGATTTAGATCAGTTAGTTGTTCATGATTAGATAGATTAATCACATTTTAGCATAAACCCTTCGGGGGCATGTAATAAGGCCTATTGGCCAGTTGTATTGTTGAATGTCCTTGCAGAAGGCCTGTGAGCCCTGGATATTCTCCCATAAGGCATGTATTGCATGTGAGATTATCAATTCAATAAAGTTTCATGTTCGCATATCAATTTCTTGTGTTATTTCCACTATGTTGACTCATTGCTGCGTGGTTTAGACTGTTCTGTTTCGAACCCTCCTATCGTGACTGCACCACAAAACCTTAATGAAACATTGAATGAGGAAACAACTCCTTCACCTTCTCCTTGGAGTATCATTTCGCTTGCTTCAATGATTTTCCCTTGATTCCAACTTGCTAAGATTGTTGTGCTCCTCTTCTAGTCTCCCTTGTCTTCTATTGTAGCACATCCTTTGAAAGTATAACTTGCTTGTCATATACCAAGTTTTCCAAAGAGGGAAGTACTTTCCCTTTTTCTTTTTCACCCAACATGGATGGTTTGTAGGGATGTAGAAAGTCACAATTCATTGTTGAATGCATCTTCACAAAAGGAGTTAAATCAAGTTTGAACACATTGCCCTCAATTGCTTCTAAGATGGCCAATACCTTAGTGGCTTAGTCTTCTTGGCTTGTCCTTACAACCTTTCTTTACGTAGGGATAGCCATACTTGATCCCCTACCTTGAGATTATGCTCCAAATGGTGTTGGTCATGTCTGCTCTTGTATTTCTTTTGAGACCTTTCAAGTTTCAAGTGTCTCACCTCATGAGCTAGATTTTCCAAATCCATTCGATAAATTTCATTGCCTTAGTCACCTTTGCATTCTGCCCATCTTGCCCCTTGGGCTGTTCCAATGCAACATCAAGTGGGCTGTTCTAATGCAACATCAAGTGAACTACCAGGAAAACACCACAAACATTACTCAAATGGTGACTGATTTTTGTAGGAATGGGGTGTTCTATAGTAAGAATGTTGGATGTAGAATAGAGATTCATGCCATGCCTAGGGACAGCTGCTGTTATAACCCCTAATGAGCTGTACCATAGCCTTGTTGACACCTTCATTTTCCCATCTGATTGAGGATGGAAAGCACTATACTTTTGGAGCTTTGTATCCATTTTCTTACAAAGTGAATCAAAATCTGCCAATAAAACATGTATCTCTATCTGAAACAATTGACTTAGGTAGTCCATAGTGCACCAATACATTAGCAAAGTACAAATCAGCTGTTTCTTTCCATGTGATTGTTTTCTTGCATGGAATTAGTAAACACATTCTGTTAAACCTATCCACAAGCACAAAAAGATAGTCTTGTCCATGCTTATGAACAGGTAAACCACCTACAAAATCTGTAGAAATGCTTTCCCATTGTCTTGCAGGTATAGGTAGAGGCATAAACAATCCTTCCTTGTCTTAAGATTTACTAGTGCAACAAGACTTTCAACCTCTAATAAATCTAGGTACTTACAACTACATTTTGGGCCAATACACACACCTTTTCAAATGGGCCATTATCTTACCAGCACTAAAATGAATCAAGGTTGGTTATATGCACCTCCCTCATGAGTAGAATCCTTTGTGGCTTGAGTACACACAATGTTAAGGTAGAAGTCTTCTTCACTCTTAAAAAAATGAGTTTGTGATTGGTTGAACTTTTCCCCAGAATCGGCATCATTGGCATAATCTTCTCCATAGACCTCTTTTATGAATGGCTCAAATTTATACACCATAGAGTTGAAATGGGCTTCAAAGTGTTGAAGTTATGGAAGAACTCATAGGTACAACAATCTATCAGCAAAGATAAAAACCCAGAGAGAGAGAAAGAGATGCAATGAAGAATTGCTATATTGCCACAAAATGAATACAATATGTTACAATAC
>VDFB02123424.1:0-24593 GCA_007258455.2 Sequoia sempervirens | reverse complement strand
TTTGTTGCATCTTAAAATTTTGAGTGTAACTATCCTCAATTTCTCATTGAAGGTCAATGTTTTCTGATTTTAGAAAAAAGTGGCCACTTAAGACCCCTTTTTGGCCCCTCATCTTTGTGCACTTACCCTTATAGAATAATTATTGTTAAAGAGAACTAATTGTCTTTAATGGTTTCCTCAAGATTTCAAAGATGAAATGATAAAAAAACATGTGTGAAATATCTGGTAGATAGATGTCAATGATTTGGACCAAGAAAATTGATATGAAATTGATCCTAAGAAGAAATGATAAACTCTATCAAAGTAGCATGTGATGACAAAGGAATGGAAAAACTTTCCTTCAGAACCTCGATTGGTGAAAGAACTTGAAGGTTCAAGTGACCATACTACACATCCTAAAAGTATCAATACTAGATGCTTGAGTATGAATATTTTCCAAATAAGTATCAAGATTAAAATGTGAAAAAAATATGTAGTATTAATTAATCATCTACCTCCCTAATTCCAACAATTTTATTGTGAACTACAAATCCTAAATAACCACATAATCAAGTGTACCATCCCACTCTATTTAATTTTATATATAGATATAAGATTAGAAAGGTACACAAAGGACATCATTTAATAATACTTCGCCCATGTCAACAAGCCCTCTCTCACAAACACTCATAGAAGTTTTGTTGGTTATGATTAGTTTTACACATGAATCCAGATAAATTATATTATAGCCTAAAGATAATTGTGTAAAGATGCAGTAAGTTATGTGTAGTTGTTTCAAGAACTGCATTACTTTAATTCCATGATATGTTAGTGATATGTAGGCATTAAATGTAGTAGATGGAATCAAGGATTTAGGTCAAGTCTAAGTATTATTTTTTTCTCAACCATATTATTTGGTTGTATCAATATTTCTTAAAATATTGGATTACCACCCTATTGACATTGAATGGCCTTAGATTAAGGGTTGGTCCAAGTAGCAACAATTATGACATCATTTTTTTAGATCACATACATAATATGTTTCTTCTAGGATATGTGTTTCATGTTCTCAAATTTAAAAACATTTGTATCTTGGACTCATGTATAATAAAAATAATTATTTTTTCTTATGTTAAACTATCACTTGTATATTATGATTTATAACATGGATTATGTTGGATTGTACCTAAAAATATAGATTTTATAACATCATGGTTACCTATCAAGATTGTGTTCATAACCAATTTATTTTTTTTAGTGGTACCTATTAGGTCCCTTATCAATATTTTGAGAATTTCCATTTCCTTTGTGTCCTTAATTATTGACCCTATGGATTTTTGTTCAAGTCTTTTTTACAACTAGCCTTTATAAATTTTTAATCGTGACATCCTATGTATGATCTTATAATATAACAAACTTTAGAGAAAAAATATAACCATGATAGTAATTGATGAGAGAGTAGAGTAGTGAGCATACATAATGTGTGATAATGATGTACTTAAGCTTAAATAATTATATGATGATATTTTAGAGCTATGATCTTATGCATTACATGCTAAGAAATTTAGGAAATAAAGATCATTATTTAATTTGGTAGAATAAGATGTTTTTCTATCCATCTTCAATTATTGTAAATGTGTTGATCATTGATCTCCTTTTATTATTATAGCCCTTGAATTTCCCAATGGTTTCAAGGATATTTTGGTTACCTATGTTTTATAAGACATTATATGTGAGTGTAGGACATGTCATTTATGGCCCATGAAACTCTTGTGGGTTTAAATAAAATTTATCAAGCATATACTATGTCATAAATTTGATTTTCCCGTATCAATGAATTATGGACACCTCTCTTATGTACTTATATGTCCTTGGGTGGTGGTGACAAAATATTTTCATTGGAATAGAGTGACATGATGTTTCAAGTTCTCATATGCGTAATGATAATGTTAGTGAATGTTAATGTGGATGTCCTTCACAATATTAAGGTGTTGTCAACATTTTTGTACTCCTAGGATTATTCCATCCATTAGATCTTATCTTCATCTAATAACTCCCACACTCTCAAGGTGACATGATCAAATATTTTAAAGGTTTATTACACCATTGGCCATGAAGAAAATGATTTGTCATTGATTGGATACTTTATCTATTTGTTATTCAATACCATATTCACACCAACACATGCCACCTCAAGAGCTTGGCCAAATAATTGGTAAAGTTGTTGAGTCACGATACTATGGATTCTAAGAAATTATTTGGTAAGTATTGGTATTTCTTGTACATATTGTGTCCTTATTTTGTATTGTATATTATCTTGTAGATATTGTGTATGTGTCTTTATGTAGTCATGAACCATGTTGGGTATGATGAAGCATAAGTTATCCTAATCCCCTCCTTATGTTGGTTTGCTCCTAAAGTTCTAGATTCTCATTGTGCCTACAAGAGACATGTACATTTCCAACTAGAGCCAATGCTGGAACACAATTTAACTATGTTAAACTATGCTTAAATCCTATCCCATTTATGTATTTTTACCTTATTTTTTATTAGGGGTAAATAGGTTTTGATGGGTCCTGAAACCAAATACATCATGATTTTGAAGGGATCACCATAACCCAAATAAAGAAAATCAAGCTACAAGTAAGATAAACCACAAACCAACAACATCCCAACAACAACCAATAAAAGATAAGCATGACTACATAGGTTGCATCAAACAAATAATCAAGGGCCCGAAAACCCTTTACAACCTAGTTTTAACCAGTACCAAAAATGCTTAGATACACAAAGAAACCACTTGCATCTATTAGGAATCAACATACCAGCCACTCATGGATGACACCACTGAGCTAAGAAAGAAAACCTGCTTAATGGTGTAGGACACCATCAAACCCCTAAACAAAAATACCATCAACTCCAACAACCCTAGCACCTCAATAGGGGAGCTAGAGAGCACAACAGACCATTGGAGCACATCAACCATCTTGCAACAACACCCCACTAGAAGCACCAACCCCAACTCCACCTCAATAGGAGGGAGCTCCCCTTGAAAGGAGAGGAATAAATGAGAGCCCAATCCTCCAAATCCATCACTCTTCTTCCCACATGTGCTACACATCGAAAGGAACCAATAAAAGAGAGATCTCCCCACCAAGACTATAACACCCACCTCCACCTCAATAGAAGAGGGCTCCACCTCAATAGTAGTCTTCACCTCCATAGAAGACAACAGTTGTAGATTCAAAGGGAAAACTTCAAAAGAGAGAGCAGTCACACCCACCTTTGGTGAAGCAAGGTACCGAACCAAGGAAGAGGGAGAATGTACATCCACCAGAGAGAAGCACCAAAGAAAATAAGCCTTAAGAGAAGGAAAATGAAGCAACTCATCCCACAAAAAACCCTTGAAAGGGGCAAAGTGAAACCTCCAACTAGGTACATAAGGAAAACCTAGCTAGCAAAAAGAGATCCATAAGAAAGATCATACAAATAGAATTTTGTATGTAGAGAGAAAAAGACCCCATCCTAAAGAAAAGCACAAAAAAGTATAAGGGGATCCAAAAAACTAACATAGACCACCACTTATAAATCCTAAAACATCCCATCCTGTAAAACAAGATGAAGCCCATGACCAAGACAAGCAGCTCCAATAGTCTCCAGAGTAGCAATGACCTAAAAAAGAACCAAACAGGCACAACAAAGGCCAACGCATGAAGAAAAATACCAGTACAGCCTCCCAACAAGGCACCCATGACCCAAGAAAACAGAAAAGCAAGTAGCATAAAGTCTGCTCCCCCAAAAGGGACAACACCATCTTTCCAGCAAATACGGGCATCAGGAGCAGCCCCTCAAGCCACTTTTCCTCTAGCAAACCTCCATCTAGGTCGTCTTCATCTACTCCCTTTCCATCTATAGATTCAAAACTCCCACCCACCCTCACTCTCGCCCTCTTGCTCACCATCAATACTAATGTATTTTTACCTTGTTATCTCCATGGTAGATAATCATTATGAGGTGATTCTTAATTGGTCCCCATTGATCTAATTTTTTGTAAATGTTCTCCCTCTTCATCCCCCATGTGCCTAATCATGTATTAAAATTTGCCAAGGTCTCAAAAATCTAAGTGTGGAGGTTTTAAAGTCAATTTCTAAGGGATTACACTTATATCAAAGTTTCAGAGTTTTCGTTCATGATATGCCTTTTTTCCAAACTCCACCTTTCCCCCCAACTCTACCTCATTCTTTTGTTTATTTCAAGATATCAAACTTTCCCATCCTTGCATACCTTTCATCCATTCCTTACTCTTTTCCTTTGTATTTGTTGAAGTTCCAAAAATTTTCTTACTTGCATGCTTTCCCTCTAAAGCTCAACTCCTTGATTCCTACACTAAGTTAACTTTTTGAGGTAGAGTTTCATCCATCTCTTTACCCATGTACCTTTTCCTTGGTATCCCTAATCCCCAACTTTTAATGTTTTCTTCTATATATTTTTATCAAAGTAAGAGATGCAAGAATACTTCTAATGTGGTATGTGATATGTAGTATTCCCAAACCCAAATCCTAAACTCTTTTTAATACACTATCTCATTTAGATCAAGGGTTCAAACATTTCCTTATTTGAGTACTTCAAAAGAGGTACTCCTAACTCATAATCCTTGACCTCTCACATTGTATTATCTTATCAATATTCTAAGTTCAAACTTAACCCAATTTGTATACCTAAATGAATGAATTCCTTAGTAACTATGGTCCATGACTCCCCCCTAATGAACTCTTTTATAATTCATTTATAATTCAAATATGTGGGGATACCCTTATCTATTTTCTTTGAGCATGAATTATGTCATTCTATCAATCCCTACTCCCTGATACTAGTATAGGCTATGAGGCATCCTTAACCCTTGATCCTTGAAACTCTAAAATTTGCAAATTTTGCATTGTTCACTCCCACCTACCTCTTTGCATGATCCAAGACACCATTAGTTACCAAATATAATTCTACAACTACTCCAAAATGTATTTTCCTACCCACAAAAAATTATTCATCTCAAATATGTAGATTCACACATTCTTCCAATAATGGAAAAGGATGAGAAATGCCATTCTTCCATTTAATTGTGATGGAACCTACATTTTTATGTGGATAGTTTCCATGCAAGCCCCAGGCCTCTATTTTAGTAGATTTTTTGGAATCTGAACTTTCCTTATATGCCTCATTTTTTTACCACCAATTCCTCCTCAATTCCCAAAGCAATAGGGTAACCAACAAAGTTCTATATATTCTAGTTCATTTTCCAAAAAGAAGTCAATCATTTCATGTTTCCATTGACTGCAAGCCAAAGGAGATTTTATGGCTTCAACCATACAAATCCAATCACCATTAGAGTAGTAAATATTTATAAATTACAAGGATAATTGTATTGTAAATGATATTTATAAATAAATGTCTCCATGGTTCCATTTGGGAAGTTCTAACTCAAGGTTTCGTCTCACCGATTCATTAGTATGAATTTAATCAAATATTAGATGAATGGAACATAATTCTAAGTTTTTATAAGCTTTATAATGGTATTTTATTGATTGCATATGAATTTATATATTATGGGGGGTAAATAAGCATGTTTATTTGTCTAATATCATATTTTGGTGCTTATGCACAACTCATATTATTTTTGGTTTCAACATGTATTTCTTGGTGCACTCTAACTTTAAAACTTGATGAATATGTACCAGTACTAAAAGTAATAACCCTCCATGCACTCAAACTAAAAAAATCATACACTAGTAGATTAGGAGCAGGAATTAGATTTATATACACTCCATGACTCATTATAACTAGGGGAAACATATTCAACAATACATAGCAATTATCATCCAATGAGAATCATTTTATGCATACCCACATCCTTTGTCATTTCATGATGTGCTTATCACCTTAATATAGGTTTAATTAGTATGTTATTCTTTGGCCTATAGTGATAGCTTTTAGATTAGGCATACATTAGGTACTACTATATAGTTTATACACTTGTATATCTTTAGCCATGCTCAATCCTCTTTAAGATACCTCTGGGGAAACCCCCTAGGTCTAATTGAACTCAAAATCAAAGAATTTCTTACACACCTTAGTAAATTGGTCAAGTGTTACCTTTTCTAATGATAATTTTGAGGTTTATTTCTATGAGCTTGTGTAAGATTTGGCTAAAAATTCACCCAACAATGTAAATGAATGAAGGAAAGAAAATATAGAAATAAAAATGAGAAACAATAAATTGTATTCTACTCAATAGAATGCAAATATTACAATAAGCATTAGAATTAAGAATACAAAGGGAACCCCATGTTTATATAGGCCAAGATGTGACTTAGGATATAATAAGATTATGACAAGTGTTTTCATCCTGTGAGATGTGACAAAATGTTATGATTTAGGGTCATTAAAGCCAAACAACCTTATCCTTGGGTAAACTTAATCTCTAAGTGTAATGACAACCTAAGTGGATAACTAGCTAGTAAATGAACTAGTTAGATAGAGTACCACATTCACATTAATAGTTTAGCACCCTTGGAACTTAGAGAATGACCCAGCTTAAGGGATTTGAGACGTAATTTAAGCACTGAAAATTACTAGGTTTAAACGTTTCTCAATAAAATGGGATAAAAAAAATTAAAGGTCTTTGTGTATGCCAAACTAATAGTTAAACAAGTTCAAAATTAATTTTGAGTTAAAAATAACAGGCTTAAATATTATCACAATAAAATATGTTATTATATTGAACATTTTGATGCTTTTCTATTGAATCCATTCATAGGGATCATAATATGAAGTCTGATTGCCTATTTATTTTTGCTTATCTCTTGATCCCCACCTTGAGTTCAAAATATATTTGTATAAAATTGATTTGGTTTATAGGAAGAGTGTTCCTAATAATTTAAAGCATTGGGTGTTCTTTGATAATGATCAACAAATCATTTCATTATTAGAGAAGACTATAATTTTTTTTAATATATATTTTGAGAATGGTGCACCCAATGAGAATTTAGAATAGAATTTATTTGATCATGAATTACTACAACTTAAGGGGAATAAAATACCCAAATTATTGGTTTCTCTTGAATATCTATTCAATGAACATGGCAAGTATATATCAAATAGAGGATGCAAGGAAATGTTGGAAATTCCCCTAAACGTGTAAAGGTTAATATTGGCCTCAATTTGTGTATAGGTGAATTTGGGACAATAGAAAAAAAAATCCCCATTGTTGATTAAAAAGAAAGATGTATTTGTGTGGTGTTAAAATGACCTTAAAATTCTATATCTGGAAGACTTTAACATCACACTCCAATTAAATTATATGTGGCACCATTTAAAAAAGGTAAAGAAAATACAAACACAAGATAGTTGGCATAATATTTGAAGAGGTAAAGAAAATTTTGAAAGCTAGAATCATATATCTAATACATCATTAAACTTGGGTGGTCAACATTGTACTATTTAGAAAAAAGAACAAAGAGGTCCACATATGTGTATAGACTTTCATAATCTAGAAACCAATATTATTTGAAAGATAACTATCCCTTACTAGTGATGGACTATCTAATATAAATATTTTTAGGTTGAAAAGTGATATAAATTTTAGATTGATTCTTGGGCTATAATCAAATAAATATAGCATAAGAAGATTAGCATAAGTCTGATTTTACTACTCCTTGGGGCACATTTTCTTACAATCAAATTTTATTTGGTTTGATAAATGTAGGTGTAACATTTTAGAGGGATATGGAGCTATCCTTTACTGATCTAAAGCAAAAAAAATCATTGTATTGTATCTCTATGATCAAATAGTGTTTTATAAAAAGAGGAGGGATCATATATAGGATGTATAAATAGTGTTGTAGTGATGTTGTCAATATGGGATTCTATTGAATCCTAAGAAGTTGATTTTCATTTGCTCATAAAAGGTATGTTTCTTGGGCATATAGTATCTAAAGAATATATTAAAATTGACCTTGAATGTGTTCAAGCTATATAACAACTCAACTTTCTAGTTAGTAAACTAGGACTCTAATCTTTTATGGTCGGGTAAACTTCTTGAGAAGATTTATTCCTTTTTTTTTGAATTGACAAGATATTTAATTGATATGATGAAAGATAACGTGGTGTTTAAGTGGACTAGTTAGGGGAATAAAGAATTTAATAATATAAAAACAACAATACTCAATTTCCTAGATCTTGTTCATCCTAGTTTTCACAAATATTTCATTATATACTCCTATGCTTCTAAACATATCATGTTAGAAATATTACTATATTAAAATAATGACAAAATTAAATCTTAGATAGCATTCATGAGTGTATCATTAAAGAAAAATGAAATGAATCACTCTTTCATTGAAAAACATGCTTTCATTGTAGTGAAAGTAGTTAAATAATGTAGGTTTTATGTATTAAACTCACACTTTGAACATGTGTATGTGTTAGATTTAGTTGTTAAGATAGTCATTACTCAATAAGCAATTAGATTTAATAAATGGGTAACTTGGAGTACTAAAGCATGGAAATATGGTATCAAAATTAAGCCTACAAAGTTGGTGATGGGTCAAGGTTTATACAAAATCATGGTTGAGAATAAGTTGAGTGATGAATCTATGCAATCAAAAGACCTTTCTCTAACACTCTTATTTGGTTTGATAAGTGAATAATTTTCAAATATTGCATATTTCCTTACCTATGGAGAATGTCCACAACACCTCTCATTAAAAGATAAGAGGATTAAATTGATCTCAAAGCCTCCCAATATGTCATTCTAGGAGATACATTATATAAGAAATAAATTTATGGAACATTCCTAAGATGTGTAGAAAAGGAACACCTAAAACATTTATTGGAATTATTCCATAACAAAGCTTGTGGGGTTATTTCTCATCTTCTATGTTTGCTTTAAAAATTATAAGAAATTGCTATTACTTATCAAGTATGTTCAAAGATTCTCAAGATTAGTTTATACAATTTGAACGATGATAACAATTTGTTGGGAATTCTTAACTTGTTTTTCCTTGAGTTCTAATGATAAATAATGAACCATTTAAACAAATTTGGGCTTGATTTTATTGGTATACTTAATCCATATTTGAGTGTTGGTCATACATATGTTGTAGCTATTATTTATTACTTTACCAAGTGGGAAAAAGTAATTCTAGTAGAACATATGACATAAAAAAATTGCCTATGATTTCCTAAAAAAATATACTCGTCATGTTCAGAGTTCCTCATAAATTTGTTATTGATAATGTATCTATTTTTTCTTTGAATGAAATATGGAATCATCATACCTCATTCATCTAATTATCATCCATCAGATATTGGTATAGGTGAGTTAATAAATAATAATCTTACCACTATTGTATACAAGTTAATAAATGGCAATAATTAGAAATAGCGTAAAATAATTTATGATGCATTGTAGGCAGATAGAATTACCCCAAAAAGAGCTATGGGTATCTCTCTTTTTGAAATTATATATGATATTGATGCTACATTAAATATAGCTCTAGAACTCTCTACTTTAAAATTGTGAAATGTTATTGAGGATGAAAAATTATAAGATTCATTGGAGAAGATGGTCTTATACTTAACAAATATTTAAGAACAGCATGACAATATTGTCGATGTAATTGTTGAACACCAATCCAACTTTAAGAATATTTTTTATAAGAAATCAAGTCATGGTTTTTTTGCAACTAGTGATCTCATACTACTGTGGTATAAAAAGCAAGAAGATAAAGGGAATCACATAAAGTTTGATTCATTATGGTTGGGCCCTTTTCAGATTAGACAATCATGTGGCTAACATGCTTACTACTTGGTGAAAATTGACGATACTCACTTACATCTTCCTTATAATGTGAAATATTTGAGGTTGTTAAAATAATAAAATAGGTTACCAATACTATGTATACTATTTTTTCTTTCTTTCCATCCTTGTTTGCCTTTGTTTTGTTATTTTCATCCCTCATTGTATGTTCACTTTTTATACTACCTTTCATTAAATCTATTGACCAATGGTTTACTTTGATCTTTTTTTGAGATTATGGATTCCTACTACATCCTCAAGGTCCTTATCTATAGTAAGAGCCATATGTTATCATTTTGTTCAACTTAAGAATTAAGAAGGTTAAATTGTTGGAGTGAAGAAGAAACTGAGAAGGGGGATGAATCAGTGTCTTAGACAATTTTTTAACTTTTTCCATGTAAAAGAATTGAATGATTTATGCTCTTAATATTTCAATGATAAATACATTCATGAATTGAATGCAACCATTAAAGAATTGAAATAAGAAATATTAGAGCAAACCAAAGATCATCACAATCATGAAATATTATCACATCAAAACAATGATACCATAAGACAAAGAATTTGACGAGTGGAAAACCCTCTAGGGATAAAAACCACTCCAGAAATGATGCCTCACTGGCTTAATTTGAATTTTTTTTGCTTTCAATGCCTCACTGGAAATACTATCTCACTAATAGATTTCAAATGCCTCACTAGCAATACCACAATGCCTCACTGGCTAAAATGGCCTCACTGACCAAAGAACTTCATTGCTTACAAGAATGCCTCACTAGCATACACACATTTTCCTCACTGGCATACTTTCTATGGTCTTACTAACCAATCTCCAATGAAAAAAAGAAACATAACTTCAAGGGGTTACCTTGTTACTATAAAATCTATCAAATGAATTACTTCTTCAACATATATACAACATCCCTAAAAAATAACTCTTAACAGAGTATATGATCAACAACTGTCAATGTATCTTTTTAATCAACAACACATGAATATGTTCAACATAGCATAAATAATGTGCATAGTTTCTTTACTGCACACCAATTGTCATCAACTGCATACCTAAAATGAAAATTTCCTTAACAATTAATAGAATGGCTGACATATCTTTGTTTGAGTCTGGAGAAACAAATTACTTGCATAACTTACCCAAACAAGGGTTACGGGATAACTAAAATATAAACCCAAACTACCTCATAACTTTTGGAGAAATCGATTAGGGTTTAAGATAAGATTAAAGACAAAAATAAAATAAACTAAACAACAGTTCAATATTAATGATCATTTTAGTCTTTACCATTTCAAATAAACCAAAAATCATCAAGGTTAAAGAATGAAACCACATGTTCAAACTTGCTTCATTTCACCGAAGTCACTGCCTCAACACCTCCACTACCATTCTAACTATTATGTCATGCCCTAGCTCAAGAGATCTCTTTGTCTTCAAAATTACCTTGAAACTACTATTTCTTGGTGAACCCCTAAACTGCTTGAGTTACATGAAGAAATGAAATCATTATGCCAAACATTCCCTTGGGCCCGAGAAATTTCCTTTCAACAATATGAAACATGTGCCAATAATAAAAACCTTAGGAGTCTGGTTTCCAAGTCATTTTGACACCTTTATTTCCACTTTATTTTTCATAACCTTTTCCAATATAAATGCAAAGGTAAATAATCACTATAAAGCTATAAACAACATAATGCCTTGTTGATCATTTACATATCCACCTTGTAAAAGAAACATGTCTTATCATGAAGCCTCATAAATATACCTTGTTGGTGTGTTCATCATTTAAATATCTCCTTGTGAACAACATAATAAATAAATGATATATACATTGATCAAGGTTTGTACAATAAGCACCATTCTCATACCTTATAACTTTGTAATAATGCTTGTCGAATGGCCCCAAGTGCTCGGCTCAAGACATTAACAATTATTTTTTCCTTAGACACAAATCAACGATAACCAACCTTGTATTACCCATGACAAATAAAATAATGAAACCATTAAGCTTCAAGATGAAATGTAAAGAAAATAAGATTCCTTGTGACCATTTCCCACACAAGAAAGCGTTAGCCATAACCTACTCATGAAGGATCTCTCACACACATTCCAATACCAAACCAATGCTTGAAGAATCCAACCAAGTTGTAATTGTAACAAACATCATGCATTGCCATACTAAACCCAAACATGTCAAAAATAAAGAGAATGTGTCATCAACTTTATAATGCATTTGACATACTGACTGAAATATCTATATATCATGCATTCTCAAATGCCCATCAAGTGTCTTTGTGTGTCTTTGACATCAAGGGAAACAACTATGAGGGCCAACATAAATTCCCTTTATTTTTGTTTTTATCATATAACCATACATTCACAATCTAACTTGTCCTAATGGTTTTCAATTTTCCCTTTGTCTTGTTTATTTATTTTTCCTTGTTCCCTTGATATCCCTATTTGATTTAAAAACATTATGACAAAACCTCAACTTTTGGAAATTTTTGAACCCTTGAAACTAATACTTGGTGAAGTGAATGTTCCTTGGAACACTTCATCACCAACAATTCTCTTAAGAATAACTTAACTTTGAAATATGTATTTGACACTCTACTCTCATTCTTTCAAATAGATCCTTTTGGAAAAGTTATCAATTCCTAAGAACCTTTTCAAAATCCAAAATTGTTCCCAACACCACATGAATTCTTGAAGGCTCAAATATTTCTAAAAACTTTAAAATAGCTAAGGGATGGTGTGTTGGTGATTTCATCAATTCCTAACACTCTTGTTTTTGCTGAAATAATAGTCCCACATATAAATACTGAGACCACACAAGCCAATTAGAGGGTTAATTTTGGAGAATATGACAATTCCTAAAATCTATTCACTTCTAAAAAAGTTCTTGGGAGCTCACAATTTTCCAAAGCAATTCAAATCACTCATTTTTTTCCAAAATAAGAACATGAAATATTTATGAGCATATAAGCCAAATAGTTCCTCATGTGCTACAATTTTGATCATGTCTCTCATGCACAATCCCTTCCATATGAGTATAATTCAAAAACCTCATAATAAATGGAAACTCAAATGTGCATAGTGTGGGATGAAAAGGCATACAATAGAAGAATGTCAAATTTGTGAAATTCACAAACTAATACAACGCCTTCTTGATACTAAAAATTCTCTAATTGATCATTATAAAGTACTTGTAGAAATATCTCGTCTCACTAAGATATATTGTGAGACATCATCGATTGGGTATGTACATGGTAGTTAGATGACTTACTTTGAGACCCCATCATCACCTATTGCTTCATTGGATTTCAGAGTCGCTTCTTTGAGAGCTTCCAACACTTCTTTGCAATAGGATATTAGTCTTCCTAGCATTGTTGATTGGGATGCATATCTACCCAAAATTTCATGTCTTTTCATAGAGTCCCACATTGCTGACATGGAAGCACACATTGAGGACATCAGTCTTCTTTTTTATGACAACTTCAATGAAGTTGCATCAACTTTGTCTTCTTCGGATATTCTTGCTCAAGCCTTGCCTACATCAGCTTCTATAGTGACAGTATTAGATTCTTATGGTTCTAGTTATCATCATACATCTATGATCCATGTGGTCCATGTTCCCGAATCTTCATCACACATCACCTTTGGCTTAGAGATCATTGAGCATTCTACAAAGACATTATGAGCATCATCTATGTCTTTGGATCTTGTGCACAATTCAAAGACCTTTATATTTCTTTCTGCATGTTCCTATCAGGAATGGGAAGATTACTTGCAAACTTCAGTGGTTCGCCTTCTTCCTAAGGGGAGAAATGTGGTTCAACGTTCATGGATTCTCTTCAACATTCTTCAGTGAGCATCACTCAGGACTTCAAGATCCATCATATTATGGGGGGGCTCTCTAGTCTCTCTCCTTCTCTCATATGGGGGGAATATCTCTTGTACTTTTGTGATAGAAGTAGTTCTTGGGGGGTCTTGAGTCCTATATTTCTTCTTTCACTTGTACATTTATTTTGTTTTCTCTCTTTTGGAGGATAGTTTTTTTCCCACTGGGTTTTCCATCTTTCTCTATTTCTAAGAGTTTTGCATTATGCATGGGTACCTAACATGGCTTGTAGCTAGGACCCATTTCTTCATACCCACCTAAGCTATGCTTAAGGGGGGGTGTTAGTGTATTCAGACCCTAGTTAGGCTAACTTAAGCCTAGTTAGATGTTGGAGTGAACCCTTGACTCATTCCCCATGAGGTGTCAAGGTCGTTGAAGGTGTCTTAAGAGGTGTCCAATCCCTCTTGGCACCTCTCCCTTGCATAGAGGAGAGAAACTTGCCACCACTGCAGGATGAGGAGTCCTCTCCCTCATTCCATGGCACATGTGCCTATTCTTAAGGCATGTGTTCCTATTCTTGTGCTATGTAGTTTCTCATCCTCATACTATAAATTGAGGGTTTGAGCTCTCTATTCAATGGGTCAAGCTAATACAATTCTTTGCTTTGTTCACTTGTGCTTGCATTTCTATCTCCTAGATCTCCTATTTCTAATAAATTTGTATCTGGATGGTTGCTATAGGGCTTTGCAACATCACAGCATGAGCATGTCATCGTTGCAGATGAGAAGAGAGATCATTTAGAGGTGGTAAGTGATTATTTTGTTGAATATTTCATTTTATATAATGTAATATCTATATATTAATGTCTATACCTTTTATTGTAATAACACATCACAGTTCCCCCTTAATGCTAAGAGAGAATAAGTAGACCAACTAAAATCGAGAGTGTGCAAGGAATGTAGACCAAGATGTATGTCCAAAAGGTACAAAAAATTTGAGAAAGGGTGTGCTCCAAGGCACACTTGCATGAGGTGAGAATCATGAGGAGACATTGTTGTTCAATGTTAAATCACAAGGATCCACAACTATGATGTCAAATGAAGGCTCTACACAACACCCCATTACACTTTATAATTTAGTATAATTACAAATTTCTCAAATTCCCTCCATATGAAACACACATTCAATTTTTGGGCACTTTATATGAGTGCATTTACAGACTTATTTGCCAGTATGATTTCTTACAAGTTTTTGTCATGAGGTGGATTAAAAAGACATATGCCTTTCAAACCTCAAAAAAGAAAAAAAAATAAAATGAAACCCCCTTATTCAAAGAATGACCCTCTTTGCCAAATTTAGTACAAAAGAAAAGATTGACTCCTCTTTTATAAATTTTTAACTAAAGCAAAAACATTGCACCTCCCCCTATAAACATTTTCCCTTTGCCAAATTCATTACAAAATAAAAAATCGACTTCTCTTTTACAAATTTTTAACTATGTCAAAAAATGAAAATATCTCCCTTTTAACAAAATTTCAATGTAAATTGATGGTTATTTAGCAATTTACTATTTATTGTTTGACTAAGCACTAGATTTGAAAAAACAAATGCAATTAATAAACCATCAAAGGAAAAAGTTAAGAGTGAGAGGGGGGAAGGTTTGACCAAGCCAATGGCCAGGCATGTAAGAGTCGTAGAGATCTTCACGCTTGCCTTGAGCAGTTGAAGCAACTTTAATGGCAAAGCAGCAAATGGTGTCGTAGTTGAATCTACACACTAATAGACTCGTATGCAAATAAATGACATGGCCTCTTGGAAAATCTACGGCCTGCTATTGGAAAATTTGTCATACTCGTCATGGAATCCCCCACCAACTCAGGCGTCACAACCTGAGAAATAACATGGCAAAACGGCCTCAGCAGATTCCAGTGCCTAATAAGGCATGAGCAGATTTGAAATGTAGATATTATGGCGCCTAGAGGTTGTTGGCAGAGGATTGAACGCCAAAGTAGAGGATTAAGCTCTTTTGCCCACCACCAACTCCTGCGTGGAATGATGAATCACCTGCGGTTTAGCGCTGCCTATGAGCAACGTTTGGGGCAGGGTTTTTGATGCCCTCCTCAAGAAAACATGGTGATGTAGAAGACCTCAACGGTAATGCCTCCAAATCCTTCAATCGTGATTCCAAGTGTTCTTAAATCCTTCAGATGGCATGAGGCGTGAGGAGAACGCAGGTCAAACCTACAAATCGCAGCTCAAATCTATGTGTGGGCTTCCAAAAAGCAGGGTGTGGGTGTGAATCTTCCTTGCCTGCAGAAAAAAACCCGCAGATTTGACTAACTTTTCAAGCCGATTTTAAATTCCACCGCCACTTCAAATGCAACAAGGGTTCGAAATAGCAACAGTTTTATGTAGCTTGGTGTCTCTATGCCGAGATTTCAACCTTATGATCGCTAGGAATGTGCAAACTAACAACCTATTGACCAAGTCATCAACTTTGTTGCCTAAGTGTTGAGTGACCTTTGAGGTGAGATGGAAAGCCTCCCAACCTCAAAAGGGTAGCACATGAGCTTTACCAAATAACTTGGTAACCTCTAGAGGTCTAAAAGGTTGTGCATTCAATTAGACAAGATGTCGTCTAACCTCATCAACTTAAGTACACTTAAGTATAGTGGCTAGATAACTTATTCACTATAACATTTCTAGTAATAAATCATTGTATTATGGTATATAGTAATATTTTTTTTGTAGTTGTATGATCAAATTAGATTTATCACATACCTTCTCTCATAGATTAGTGTAGGAATCATATTTTATACCCCTACTTTCTTTCAAGGACTGATAAATTTGATGATTTTAATAATTATTTTAGGAAAGTAAATGCAAAGACTAATAATACCTCTTAGCTTTAGTTTTAATGGTAGATAATTTTGGTGCAAACATTGAATCTGCATATCATAGAACTCAAAGTATTTATCCTCTTTGTTAGTTAATTGGTTGGAATTTTTTGCTTAGAAACATCTACTCTATTAAGGGTTGAGTTTGGAGATCTGGGTCAAGCTTATGATCATGGTTTTGTCCACCATATTCATACTTAACTTTGCACAATGTATAGTTCTTCTATGTTGCTCACCTAATTTGTCTACCTTCTTTGTGGTTTTTGTTGACCTAAATATTGACAATATTTATACCTTGGAAGGGATGGTTTTTTAACATTAAGAGAAATTCTCCTAGGTTGACCCCTAGAAATTTATGCACAAAGTTGGGAAACAAGCTTCAAGATTCCTAAGATGATTTATGTAGATTATTTGCCGCTTTTAGTGTAGCAAATCCAATTGCTTTTTCAATTCTCTAGAGTGAGAGAAGAGGCTCAAATGTTTGATAATGCAAAATATTCATGCAATTAAATATCTTTAAATACTAGTACATGCCATTAAATTTTGCAAAATGTGTATTAAGTTGGCTCATGGTGGGAAAATAAAGGAGGCTAGTTAACTAAAATTTTAATTTGAATTTTAGAAATGAAAGGGTCAACTTTGCAACCACAAAAACAATATTCGTTGGATAAACAATAAAATCCATATAGTTAAAAGATATATGAAGGTAAGCATAAGTGAATGCAGTAAATGTGAAAATGTCGTGAATGCATAGAAGTATGTGCATATAAAAATAAAGTAAGATTTAGATATGCCTATATATGAATGAATAAGATTATGACAATGAATTCTACTTTATATAAGATTATGACATTAATATATATATATATATATAAACATTTCCTCAAAATAAATATACATATACAAATTTCACCATTAAAACTTTAAATTTTGATATCATATAAACACCTTAAAAAAATATTATTATTTAAAATAACTAAATGAATTTATACATACCAATCCCATTCCCTCTATTTCTTCCACATACTTCATGTAAATTTAAAATGTAGATAATTTTTTTCAATAGGGCAATTTTATTTAGTCCCATTCCCTCTCTTTCTTCGCAAATCACGTGTTTGTAATAAAGTTTGCAAGTAAACGAAGAATGGATCGGCGGAAAGTACGCCACTTAACCAAAACTCTAATAAAAAAACATGAACAATTACACTCCACTTGAAAAAATAAACCAATGATCGCTCAGCCAGACAGACCTAAAATATCGAATGCCCACGCACGAAATAAACTGCTACTGGTGGAATATTTCGTAATCTTGATGATTGCCGCTGGAGTTTCTGTACAAACAGTAGAGTATAATTTGTGCTACACCAAGCAATGCCCCCAATCCGTTTGGAAGCTGCATTATAACAAATATTCGTCAAACTTTATTGAATTGTTAAAACTAATTTGGCTATCATCCGATCTCAGATTATTGTTCTTTCTCGGAAAGTTTTTGGATTTGATTGTGTAAATATTTATTATCAATATTTGGATCATAATTTTTGATTCATTTTCTTTTCTAATAAATTGATTGAAACATTTTTACAAAATCAAATTTAAAAGATTTTGAAAAATTGAGCTGAAAAAAATCAATATTAAAAGGTTTACCGCCACATATATGTCTCTGCGCAAAATGCCATAGAAAAACCAGGTGAAAGCGAATAGAAATCCACAGAGTGAAAGGGAGAAGGGCATATACTCCACGCTTCCTGTCTGGACTACCGATGTCTGTGATATAAAAAGGAGCACATAGACGATCTAAATGTTAGGGAAGATTTTTTGGAGATCGTTATGATCTAAAAATAAAACCATAGGAAGAGTTTTTAGAGAATATATATTAAGAGGAATTTGTTGCACTTCATAACTAGTTACTGCTCATTAAGTAAATTTCTGGAGATTCTTGCAAGATTTATTGCAGAGTCTTTGGGATATGTTTTTGTGAGGTTTATGGAATAAGTTTGCAGGTATAATAATAAATATTCCATTCCCAACAGAAGACTTCATTTTAAGCTAAATTAAATGGTCCAAAAGGCATTCATAGGGTTGAGCCAAAAGACATTGTCCAGGTTCGATCCATAGACCGCCTTTTGCAAGCCAACAAGGTCACCGACTGATTGGCTTTCATGTCACCACATCAAGAAGACATGAAATCTCTACATTATTCCATCTTAATAGTGCTTATATATTAAATTATATTAAATTTCAGTCCAAGAATATGTTCTTCTGTTACTTTCTGTTCAGCTAATGGTCTGGATTACAATTAAAAAAATACTCATCAAATTAATTTTATAAATTGTACAAATATCATATCTATTACTCACCATTATAGACAAGGGAACAGCGTACATGATGACCGCGGCAGTCACTCCGATGGTCCCAACAAACAATTTCCGTTCTGTAGCATGAAAACCCCAAACAGACGCTGCAACAATTGCGGCAAATGAAGCCAGAACTTCAATGAACAGATTCAAAATTCCCATCTGTCATATTCAAACAAAACACAAACAAGTTCTATCATTCTGATTTTTTTTGCATACAAAAATATTTTAAATTGAACAATAATTTAAACTTTGACTTGTTTAAATGATGATTCATCTTACCTGACATTCTGAAGGAGCATAGGCCAAATACAGACAGACATAAAGAGTCTCCAGAACGACGCCACATCCATTAACAGACGAGACTAAAAGGTTACCAGAGGTGACTAATGGAAGGCCATACCATGTGTAAACAAGACAGTTGAACAGAGCAGTCACATATGGAATACCCGAGTGTCCCTCCGTCGATCCCGTTCTCACCACAGAGATGAATGTAATCCTGCACAGACCACCTCTTCCAGGTAAAGAACCAGCTAACCATTGCCAAGAAATGTTCCAGAAAAAAACCCACTAAAGAAAACATCTCCAAACAAAGATCCAGCTAACCATTGCAGCCATGAAATCAAATAAGAAAGAGGCTTACAAAGGGGCTACAAATAGCGCGATTCCAAAAACATTTCCTGAAATAACGAAACAGAGAAAATGTACTTGATTAGAGGAAACTTCATTAAATTGTTATTTCATCTGAAAGAAAAAAAAAGGGCAGTTCACAACCGAGAATGCCAAGTACAAAACGTAAATCGATCGCCATTGTCGTCCTTGCTAACGTCGCCATTGTCAAGAATATAAACCACTAAACCACTTATTGAGAACAAATTATTGAATACTAAACCACTTGTTAAAATATTTTTCTTGGGCACAGATAAATTGTGGGGCCATTGTGAAGATGCATAGGCTGTTTTTCTGTCACTAACTATCATCTGTCACATCACTTTACCGGTTTTTAGTTGGTAGTGAATAAATCCAAATAAAATTACCGGTTTTTAGTATTATCTTGTAAAATCTTTTAAACATTTATAAACTAGCAGTCACATGCACAAACATCCAACAATCAGTCGATAGGGGTCCACCGCAAATGGCTATCCAATGGGAAGTAAGAAACAAACTTCTTTTCGGAATGCAATGTGAAATTGTTTGATTGAGTGGAGAAAGAGAAAGCGTCTTAAAAAGCCAATATGAAATAACGTAAGGTTAGTTTATAGTAGGAGGTGAATCTTATGATAAATCAATTTATATATTATTATGACTAATTAGATTAGATAGATCAAGCATATTGATACATATGTATTAAAGTTAAAGCGAACACAGAATGAAAGATATCAATTTGAATCACCTAACTTGAACATATTATAAATCAGTTAATTTTGGCGAGGAGATTATTTTTTGTCTTCATTTAATTCGAGCATTGTAAAGCATTTTAATGCATAAAACGAAAAATTGATCTTTGCGTTTGTACATCAAAGTTTATTAGTTGGAAATTGATTATGAAAATGTAAAATAAAACCATAGGTCATCTGAACGAATCCTATTATTTGCAATGTATCCATTAATTTTAATTTTAAGTAATTAATCATGAATAACTTTTTATTGATTTTAATTAATAATCTTAGGAATCCATTGCAAATTAATTCTCAACGAGAACAATTTTCTAATAAATTTATTCTTAAAAAATTACAATTGGAAAATTAAATAAAATTTAAATTTTTAAATAATGAATTTTTTTAAGAATAATAATTTCTCTCCAAAATTTAAGGTATGATATAATTATATCTCTATTTTAGTTGTATATTTAAATATTAGACCTAGATGCACATCTATATTTGACATTTTTGTCTAGGATTGATTATTATTTAATTATCTTAAGATACATATGGATATAAACACTTGTAATAGCAAACCTCGCCGAAAATTAAATCTTCAATGTTGTATGTTGATCCTGTAATGAAAAATGTCATAGAAGATAAACATTTTAGAGATTAGCTATCATATATTTCACCATAGATTTGAATAATATTTATGAGAAGTATGGAAGATTAAAGGATTCTCCTTTTTTTAAGAGTTATTAGGCATGCTTTTAATTAGTAATATTGAATAAAAAAGTATCAAGCAAATGTATGTAACAGTTGGCTTGTCAATTCTAAATTTGAGCTACATTATCTGGCACTCAATATTATAAACAAATAGGCAAATTTTAAAAGAAATATTAGAAAAACACACACACACATATATATTATACATATGTGTGTGTAATATATATAGATAATTTATTACTTTGATGTTATTTATTGTGATTATTTTTTACTTGAATATTAGTTATGATGGTTATCACTACTGACTTTTTCAAAAAAGAAATATTTTTAATATTCAATACTTTTTATAAGTAGTATTCAGTCCATAATTTTACAAATAAAAGCATTCTTATGCATGTGATTTATGCATTTGTAGTAGTAAAATATAATGGTGACAAGTCAAAAGGATTCAAAAGTAGTCAATTACAAAGAAATTGAAAATAAAAATGTGTTCCTTGATTTGTGTATAAACAAAATAAAAAGAACTTAGATAAAAGAAAATAATAAATGGATGAGAAAATAGAATAACAACTTGAATTTTTGTCCAAATAAAAATAAATATGTAAATGCATTTATTCAGGAAAAAAGTGAAAATATTATATTCATAAATTTTATACCATTTGATGAGCACAAAAAGGATTATATAGGGGAAAATATCACTTAGAGAGTAACAATGTTCATAGTCCAATTGAAGACTTGCTCACACCATCTTTGATCTAAAAAAAATAAACAGAAGAAAAATGTAATGACACAGTACACATATTTTGCATTGTTAGAATAATTGAATTATAAGGTATGCCTTGTTCTGTGGGAAAAGAATCATACGTTTGACTTCAAGAAAGATATTCTAATCTACCCACTGAAATCAAAAAGGAAGGATAAAAAGTGAGTAAGTATATGTACAAATTGAATATAGACAATGTGAAACTAAAAATAATTAATAATATTTACAGTTGGTTCACTGAACCTATTTATTGATATGTGAACATTGTATAGTTGGGGGTGGTGAACATATCTTTTAGAGTGCTCGTGCTGAAGGAAACATATACGCAGCATGTAATGCACATAATCATCATGTGAAAAATTTGAGGTACATGCATCAAAACACTCTTTCCCTCCAATGTGAATGCAGTTAGAAATGCTATAAAATCCATGGAAAATAGTATGACTTGTAATTTCTTGGCAAATGCCATGAATATTAAAGTCATGACAAATGCCATAAATTTTATAGCATTTCCCTACATTCTCTACAGGCCAAAATAGCTCCTTTGTTTCTCCATCCTCGCAATCTTAAATGCAATACGTGTTTTGCAAATATTTAATCAATGAACTACATATCCCATGATTACAATTATGCAGATTTATGTCTACAAAAACAACATGCTTATCAGGAAAAAATAGTTTAATGTTTATGAATTACATGGCATGTCATTCACTATGCTCATATGTCTATCTCCAAAGTCAGATTCTTGGGAGAATTAAATTCCATTGCAAATAAAGCCAGAGAAATAATTAATAATATTTACAATTGGTTTACTGAATCTATTTGTTGATAATGGAAAAGTTATGTACTTGCATGTATTATTGATGGTGTTTAACAAGGGAGAGCAGCATTGGAAGGAGTTGTTGGACCATGAAACAATTTACAATACACCAATTTTCTTGAATTTCTATTGTATATGTGCAGCATTATAAAGAAAATAATATAGATATACAATAAAAGAGGTTAGCATTATATGTTGTAAATAGAGAGATAAAATCAAACATTTTGAATACATGGCATCGTGGTAAATAATTGTGTATAAGTAATCGATTGGAGAAGTTGAAAAGGGAGCTATGGAAACAATGATAAATATAATGGATACAATAGAGTATGTTTTTGGTAGACAAGTGGATATGAGGATTTGGGTGTCCATGTATATAAGCAGTAAAAAATATATGACAATGGAAGGAAAAAGTACTAAATCCACGCTTGTTTTCCTCCCTACCATATTGGCATCATGAAGCCTCATGGGCTTTAGCCAAACCCCTGATCAACAAAGTAGGCAAGGTCCATGGAAAATCCCATGGACTCTTGTCATATATCACACAATAACAAAGTTGGACAATGACAAACACAATGGAGACAATAGAGTATGGTTTTGATAGAGAAGTGGATGTGATAATTTGGGTATCCATGTATATAAGCAGTAACAAATATATGGTGATGGAAGGAAAAAGCACTAAACCCAAGCTCAGTTTCCTCCCTACCATATTGGCATCATGAAGCCTCGCGGGCTCTAGCCAAACCCCCAAGCAATAAAGGCGGGCAAGGTCCATGGGAAATGTGGACTCTTACCATATAGATCACACAATAACAAAGTTGGGGGAAAATGGGTGTTCTCAAACAAGATCTCTAATATTGTAGTCTTTTTTGGGCTGTGACAACTTGACGAAAACAATTGTCCTGATAAAGAATTAGCATAATGGGATTTGAAGATAGCTAGACAAACATGGACAGATGGAATATATAGAAAACTATAACATGTCAACCATGACATTGTATCTGGTTTAGTTGAATGGAGCAACATACACCATTGTCATATGTTTCTAGGCATAAACAATGTGATGCAATCAACAAATTGTTTGTCCTCTCAAAAGCACATGATGGCGGTGTGTGGTTGGCTTCCATAATCAGATAAACCATAATCTAGAATGACTATAAAAGAGGAAATCTTAAATGGAATTTTTTTGTGGGAAAACAATCATACATTTGATTTGAACAAAGATATTCTACTCTACCCATTGAAATCAAAAAGGAAGCATAAAAAGTGAGTAAGTATATGTGAAAAATTAATATAGACAATGTGAAACTAAAAAAATTAATAATATTTATAATTGGATCAGCTCACCAAATATATTTATTGATAATAATTTTCTTGAATGTCTATTGTATCTATGTGGCATTATAAAGAAAATAATATAGATATACAATTAAAGAGGTTAGCATTATCTATTGTAAATAGAAAGAGATAAAATGGAACATTTTGAATACATGGCATCTTGGTAAAGAATTCTCTATAAGTAATCTATTGGAGAAGTTATTGTAAATAGAAAGAGATAAAATGGAACATTTTGAATACATGGCATCTTGGTAAAGAATTTTCTATAAGTAATCTATTGGAGAAGTTGAAAAGAGAGTTGTGGAAAGAATGGCAAATGCAATGGTTAGAATAGAGTATGTTTTTGGTAGACAAGTGGATGTGAGAATTTGTGTCTAGGTATATAAGCAGCAACAAATATATGAGGGTAGAAGGAAAAAGCACTAAACTCACACTCATTCTCCTCCCTACCATATTGGCATCATGAATCCTCACAGGCTCTAGCCAAGCCCCCAAGCAAGAAGTGCAGGTAAGGTCCACGGAAAATCTCGTGGACTCTTATCATGTATCACATTATAACAAAGTTGGGGAAAAATAGGTTTTTTCAAACAAGATCTCTATTATCATAGTTTTTTTTGCTGTGATCTAGCACATACATCAAAACACGCT
>VDFB02123422.1:0-15315 GCA_007258455.2 Sequoia sempervirens | reverse complement strand
ACTGATAAACCAGTTTACTTACAATGTTACAGACTATAAGCGAATTATGCTTTCACACGTAGTAGGTAAGGGTTATGCTGCTCCATTCGCTGCTTCTTCCCACGGGATTATGCTTTCACATTCGAGCATTGAAAAAGTGAAGGAAAAGTGACGAGCACATTCGATCAGTAAATTCCGTACTAAACTTCTCTGCATAAATTTAATGGATTGGTGGAATTATATTTGCTTTCCTGCAGAGATAGCGTCAGCGTGCCCTTTCTGGGTAATTTCAGAAATGTGAAAGGATATGGCAGTGAATTAAACATGCAGCTACTACTACCCTAAAAAAGTTCTCACACATTTATCTCTAGACTCTAGCCTGTTAAAATGGTCCAGGTAGCCTGTTCTTGCTTCTCTGTTCAACACTACTAAAGTAAAGGGAAAGTCACGAGCACATTCGATCAGTAAATTCTGCACCAAACTTCTGTACTTGTCTGCATAAATTTAATGGATTTTGTCGAACTCTATTCTCTTTCGTGTGGAGAAAACGGGAGCGTACGCTTTTTGGGTGATGTCATAATTTTGGAAATGTCAAGTGGCTTACCTTATTTATAGCCAAGGATATGGCAAGTGAGTTAAACATTCAGCTGTAGCTACTCTAAAATAAGCTTCTTTCGCACTTATCTCTAGCCTGTTAAAATGGCTCAGGTTGCCTATTCTTCGTTCTGTTTGTTCAACATTACTAGAAGTTTTAGATGGCGAACATTATATGATACAAAAACACTCTTGCCGCTTTCCCAGAAAAGGAGATTGCTCTACGTCAGGGCTAAAATAAGTATGTGAGTCTGATGGTGAGTTAGAGGGCTCTGTTAAACATTTTTGAAATTAGAGTAATTTATTTTTGTCGTGCAGGCTCCGACTTCGGAGACAAACTACGAATTCGTTTCGGAGATGTTGATCGCAAAACAGTCGGTATGTATGCGACTCTTGGAAGAATGTGTCAATTTTGACTGTTTAGTTTCATTTGAGCAATTTAACGTCATATTCAGTGAATACTATGCCAGCTTCATCGAGCCCGCATTCGCAAACGTACGAGCGAATGACATACCCCCCAAATATGTGGGGCGATAATTTTGTCTTCTCCCTTGTGACGAGAAACCAGGTAAGGTTTTATCTGTGTTTTGTTTCCTATTTGAAAAATTAGATTGAAATAGGCGCATGATTTAAGAGCCTGCCTTGATTTTAATCATGGTACATTAATGATTAGTATTTATTCTACCAGGAAACCATGGATGACAATGAGAAACGCATAGAGAGGTTGGTCCGTGAGATTAAGGACAAGTTTAATTCTATGGAGGACGGTGACATAAGTCCGAGCTCGTATGATACTGCATGGGTGGCAAGAGTGCCCGCCATTGATGGCTCCAACCAACCACACTTTCCCCAGACGCTCAAATGGATAATTGATAACCAGTTATCAGATGGTTCTTGGGGAGAGGAAAGCGTCTTCCTTGCAAGCGATAGAATCCTCAACAATCAATCTATATCTATATATACAAATGGTTCTTGGTGCACAGAGGTTTAATACTCACTATCTATCTATATCTATATATACACACACACTTATACTTGTTACTGTAAATAAATCTGTTTTCTGTTATTAACAAATGGCGAGACACACCATACTCGTTTTCTCGTAGACATTATGCCAGTGATAGTTTACAAATGGCCTTGTGGCAAGATGCGAAGTGCAAAATCTCATATTTTTGTCTGACATAATGGACATGAATTGGCTTTGTATTTGCAGGTCTCGATTTCATCAGAAGACACGCAGAACAAATGATGGAGGAAATAGTGGCCAACGGAACGTCCAAAGTATTCGAGATGGTGTTTCCTCCAATGCTTAATGAAGCTAAGAGTCTCGGCCTGGATGTTGACGCAACTTTTTTTATAGAAATCAGTGAAAGGAGGGACGTGAAGATGAAACGGTAGAATTCTATCTATAATTTTGCTGTTCTTTTTAATATATTATATCGAAGGAATTTTAAAACTAAAGCGTCTGTTTAAGGAAAAAATTGTTTCGACTCAGGATTTCCGTGGAACGCCTCCATAGCGTTCCCACTGGTGTATTGTACTATTTAGAGGGCGTGCAAGATGTGGTGGATTGGAAAATGATCCTTAACTTGCAATCCAAGGATGGCTCTTTTCTAGGCTCGCCAGCATCTACAGCCTGTGTCTTTCTGCACACTGGAGACAAGAAATGTCTCGAATTCTTGACCAGCCTTCTTTCTAAGTTCCGAGACCATGGTAAAGTTTCAAATATATAGAGCATTGTAGACTAGAATTTTAATTTGCTTTCCCGAGTTGTCGTATGGCTTATGGTATGTAGAAGTTAATATGAGTATGAAGTCCCTGTAGAATATATTTATGGGACCCAGAATACGATTTCGACTTCGATTTCGCAGCGCCATGCATGTATCCAGTGGATATCTGTGAACGTCTGAGGGCTGTTGATAATGTTGAACGGTTAGGGATCGACCGTTACTTCCAAACGGAGATCAAACAAGCCTTGGATTATGTGTTCAGGTGAGTCTTGGATCAGTTATTCTAGCCCGACTGTTTTTATCCGAAATTTATGTTTAAAGCAAACATGAGTCTCTCCTCAGGTACTGGGAGGAAAGAGGCCTCGGGTTTGGAAGGGAGAGCCTGGTTCCAGACATTGATTGCACCGCCACGGGCCTCAGACTCTTGAGACTTCATGCGTACAACGTCTCTTCAGGTCGGTCATTTGGAATCTAAGATTGTTTTCAAGATATTAAACGTCAACTGTAAGAAGAATATTAGAATATTTATCTCCACGATAACTTTGGTCTTCATAGTTTAATCACTAAGCTTTTCATGTGGCAGACGTTCTGGAAAATATAAGCGCTGACCAGCTTTATGGTGGGGGACCTTCGGATATGTTAAGCCTGTACAGGTGTTCACAGATCAACTTCCCAGAAGAAACATTAATGAGAGAGGCGAGTGCCGTGGCCAAGGCTTACCTATCCCAATGCATTCGAAGTAACCGCTTTTCTCACGAGCTGGCTATAACCAAAGACCTTCGCGGAGAGGTGCTAACTATTGCAATACGAACCTTAGAAACATCAATGTTTGTTTAGTAACATGTACAGATTACAATGTTTGTTTATTTATTCGTTCATGCTCTCAGATTGAGCATGCTTTAGATTATCCCTGGCACACGAATCTTTCAAGATTGATGGCCAGAAATTACATCGATCAGTTTGCGTCCAATCACTCGTGGATGGAGAAGACAATATATCAGTAAGAATCGTTGCATAATCTTAATTCAAAATTTTAGATTTGAGTATTCAGTGCGCTAAATGTTATTGACTTTAATTTAGACTGCCCAATGTGAGCGACGAGAGGTTCTTGCAACTGGCCAAACTGGACTACAATAAAGTGCAGGCTTTACACCAAATGGAAATTCTAGAAATTACCAGGTGCTGTAGAATTTGTTGTACAAAGAACAACAAAGTAGTCTTTTAAGTTTAAGTGTTCAATAACTAATATCGGTCTGTCTGTCTGTCTATCTGTGAATGTCAAAGATGGTATGGGGACTGCGGTTTCAACCAGCTCACTTTCACTCGTCATAGACCAGTGGAAATATACTTCACCGCTGCAGTGGTGATGTTTGAACCAGAATACTCTGCCTGTAGAATTGCTTACACAAAAGCCGCCTTGATTGCAGTTATTCTGGATGACCTCTATGATTCTCATTCATCGCTTGACCAAGTAAAGCTATTTACTGAAGTCGTCAAAAGGTGGGTAGAGATGTATCCAAATATATATAGAATACACATTAGATTATCTCATGCCGCATTTAACAGAGTTTCTCTTTGTTGCTGCAGATGGGATTTATCTCTTTTGCAGTGTCTTCCAGCCCACATGAAAATCTGCTATTTGGGTTTGTATAAAACTGTAAACGAATTAGGGCAACAAGCACTGGAGGCTCAGGGACGTGACGTGCATCCCTACCTTCGCTCAGTTGTAAGTAGACAATTAATGCTACGATCTCTTTTGAGATTCAATGAAAGAGCTATTTACTGCATATCTTGAGAGTAATGCTTATGCTATGCGCTTTAGTGGGAAGAGCTGCTCTCAGCTATAGCAAAAGAAGCCGAATGGGCTGACGCAAAGTATGTGCCTTCATTAAAGGAGTATCTAGAGAATGGGAAAGTATCAGTTGCGCTGGCAACACTGATCCTGAACTCCATATTTTTCACGGGAGAGCCTCTTCCTGATGACCTCCTCCGTCAGCTTGATTTTAGAGCTCCTTTTCTCCATCTCGTATGTCTGACAGCGTGTTTAATGACTGATGCTAGAACTTTCAAGGTAAGGACTGAAGTCGAACGCACTGCCCATGGTTCTTGTATTTCATAGAAAAAATTACTTCTTGTTACGCCTAACAAGCTTTTCCCTTTGTAATTAATATAATGAAGGATGAGAGAGATCGTGGTGAACTGGCATCGTGCATACAGTGCTACAGGGGAGATCATCCTGAATGCACAGAGGAAGAAGCTCTTAGTTATCTCTTTGATTTCAACCAGGACAGTTTGACTGAACTGAGTTACGAGTTTTTGAAGCCCGGGATGGTACCAAAATGCTACAGAAGGCTTCTTTTTGACACTGCTAGGGCAGCCCAATTGTTTTACAAGAACAAAGATGGTTTCGGGATGTCTGCCCAGGAGATGGAAGACCATATTACAAAGTTTCTGTTTGAATCGGTCCTTTGACATAAGGCAGTCTGGTCTGTTTTAGATTTGACTATGTGCCAAGGAAATGCAATGTTTGTGAAGGTCGAAAATAAAAATTAGGAATTAGTCCAATGCATGCCATGCTACATTTTTCTTTTTTCTTTGAAATAAGAAGTCTCATGAAAATAATTTGTACCTTAAAATTCAATGCCCATGCATCGTTTATTATATTTTGAGCGGCGAGCTTTAAATTAAGGAGCTCCAACTTCTATGTATGTTTGGTATTTGACAGTGAATTTATTATATAGTAAATAAATATGAAATTATAGATATTTATAGTCGTGGGTAATAATATAATATATTGTTATTATTTAATAATAAATATATATGTTATAATTAAGTTCAATTTTTAGATTTGGGCTGAATTGAGGTTTAGAACATGAATTTTTTAATTTGTATAATGAGGGTTAGTTTGGATTGGTCTTTTGTTCATCAAAGTTATATCAAAAGAAAAAATAATATGAATGATCTATTACAATAAACTATTACAAGACAGTCAACAAAACTGAAATCTGAAATATTTGAACCTAATAACCCAACAAACACTATAAAAAATGGAAGAAACCATGAACTAAACAAGCCCAAGTAAACCATAATAGAAAGGCTTTCTTTATATTCTTTTGAGTGATTTATTGCAACAACAATGATACAAGAATTGAACTAATTAACTATGGAAATGTTTTTACTACCCATTAGTCTAACAACCATTTTTTTTCATTTAGGGGCTATACAGGCAAGGGGATGATAAAGGGTGGTAAAATGAAAAGAGGAGAAGCTTTCCCTTGCCATAAAAATATTAGTGTTGAAAAAAATGTATGTTTTTTATATATTCCAAAAGAATAAAGAGCCTTTCTTCAAACACCTTTTTAATTATAAGAAAAATTGCATGCATCCAAATACACATGTTTAACATATTCATTTGTGGTGATCAATGGGTTGGTTTAAGCAACAAGATGTTGATATGGTTGGTGGTATGGGTGGTGATATGGATCATTATTTTAAACATTCTCCATAATGTTCAAGTCCCATTATAACATGCATCTTTCAAATTTCTTTGTCAAAGATAGAGATTTAGCAAATATATTTGCAACTTATTTTTCAGTTCTACAATATTTCATCTCTATCATATTTTTCTAAATAATTTTTTGAACAAAATAATGGATTTCAATGTGATTTTTCTAACATGATAGACATTTTTTTGTTAGTTGCATTATCCTTTGATTCTTAAAAAATATCACTCTTGAATGTTTTTATGGTTGATGCAAATCGTCAATTGATTTATGAGTCATGTAGCTTCTCAAGATGCTTTTTATGATCTAATAAACTCACTTTTAGTACTATTTAATGTTATAGTAGATTAGTTTTTTCTACTCCAAGAAATTAGTTCTAAACTAATATGACAAATATATCTTGATCTAGACTATTTTCATTAGTATGAATCATAGTATTTGCATTTATACATCCTACTAAAGAGTATATCCCACATATTTATATTTAATTCCAACTTGATTTTTTTATTAAATATATCAAAATATTTTCTTTTCTACCTTTCAATGTTGAACATGAGGGCCACCATGTACTTGAAAATAACACCCACTTTGTATTTATTATGTCTAGTATATTTATTACAAGGTAAAAAAAAAAAAAAAAAACCAATTAATTATTATTATAAAGTACTATCAACTTCCTCAAGATCATATATAGCACTATGTTTGATTCCAACTTCAAATGGATTTATAAGTTTATAATTAAGATTTTTCTAGAGCACATCTAATGCATATTTAAAATATTTACTTCAATGTTTCCTTACCAAGTAGAATGGTTTTAAAATTGCTACTAGTAATAATCAAATCATCTTGAATACATAATGTTATAGTTAGTAGATTGTTGGCATAAAAATTATATTACATTTTTTAATAAACTATATAAACTACCACTGGTTATGCTACTGATTATGGTGGAGTTACAAAACTGTATTCTCATGTATAAATTATTTCTTTGTTCATCAAATAATTATCAAGTATTTCCCTTTCTCCTCATACAAGTATCATAGCGATGTGATCTTATTCCTATGACAAAGGTGATATTCCTTTATACAAATACTATAGATTTAAGTTTAATAGTTGAAAAATGAAAATTCAAATGAAACTAATGAATAAAAATCTATGGGGAATAGTAAATGAGAATGAAAAACCACCTACATATGCAAATAAGTTATTATATTGGAATAAATTCAAGGCTAATATTGGTCTTGTTCTCTTTGACTCTGAATTACATCTTATAGATTTAGAAAAATTACCAGTGGAGATTTAGGATAATCTAAATAAAATGTTTGGCACAAAAGAAATTAATACAATTTTTTCCCTAAAACTTCAACAATTTAGATTCAAAATGGAAGATAGAATCACTATGTAAAATCACATAAGTAATTTGATGTCTCTCATTAGGTAACTAGCCAAATTCAAGGCTCTAATAAATGATGATGATGATGATGCTAAAGTTAATTTTGATAAATAGTTTTTCTTCAAATAATGTTATTTTTATACTCAGTTAAATAACTTCTCAAACCTTAGAAGATATGATTTCAACCCTTTTAGTAGAATAAAAGAGAACAAATGGAGAGGATATAAAAGTTGATTCTCAATAGAAGAATGCATTATCTTCAAGAAGCAATAATAAAAGGTTAGGTACAAAAAAGGGGAAATTTAATATTTTTACTATAAGAAAAATGGTCACACAACTTGGTCTTGTAGAACTCAAGCTAGTGATGTCCTTAAAGGAAAAATCAAAGATAAAACAAATGAAGTTAAATCAGCCTATGTATATGATGAGGATAAACCAAATGATGTTTTCTAATGATTATTGTTTTAAATATACTAAGAATGGATTTTTTCTTTGATCCTTCACAATCGGAGGAAAGATACATAAGAGGATGGAGGATATCTATCATCTCAAGCTAGCTTCTTGCTTTGAGATGGTGCTTTGTATGAGAAGCATATGTTATTTTTTCTTTCCTTTTGACAATGATAGAATTAAAGCATGCATGTATTATGAATTTTTCTTTTGAAGACATGAAGGGATTTGGTGAACTCAATAGGGATTGTTACCTAGATAGTTCATGAGTTGTGATCTATAGAATTATATCCTTGTGAGGGTCATGAGACAAATTAATGGAGCAATACATTCTTTTCTAATAATTGGGGGATCTATTATTTGGGGGTTCAGAGAGGTGGTAATATGGGAACTTAAGAATCTATTTTGAAAGATACACCCTTCCAAGAGTTATAAAGTAACTTGATGGATGAAGGTTAAAATGCATAATCGATGTTATTGCATATCAGAAGAAATTAGACATTTATACAAGGTGAGTATAGTTATAATTTTATAATTGAATCAACAACGTTATTTTAACAATGTAATAGAATAGTTAAGCATAAATGATATAGTAACATTCTCCCCTTATTACATTATTCTTATAAAAGTATCCCTAAAACCACAAAATCACCTTGCCAAGTGGGACCCCCTTAAGGAATACATAACAAAGCTTGTTGATTACAAAAAAAATATACATTCTTGAGAAGATATTCCTTTGAAGAAAAAATATTGAATCAAATGGAACTCCATCAAGCTGCCTCATAACCCCTATAAAGGTGCACCTTCAAGCTGAATTCTCAAGTTCTTGGACTACCATTTTCTCAAACTCTAAAATCATTAATTCCCAAATTATTTGACAACAATCCATATTGAGATGTACAAACATAAGGATCCATAAAGTTGTCTCTTGACCCTTGTAAGAGAATAATTCTCTATCACAGGCTCATAAACTCACTAGAGAACAATCCATATTGAGTTTGACACCAAATCCCTTACCTATCTCTAAAAGTCAAACTTCATAATATATGTATTCTTGTAATCAATCAACATCACACAAGGAAAAAAGGAAAAAAATAAAAGAAATCTTCTCATGCAAAGCACCATCTCAAAGTGAGAAGTTGACTTGATATTGTAGAAATTCCTCCATCCTCTAGTGCCCTCCAATCAAGATCTTATTACACTTTATTTGTTTAATGTCTTGGATGAGTCTATGGAGGCCTCATTAGGTGTTGCAAAGATAGCCTTGAAAGTCCAAGAATAACTATTTCAGGATCCATTCAAACCTTCAAAGGTTATATCAAATGTAGCATGGATGTTTCCACAAGCACAAAAATTTAGAATGACCATTTTATTTTCCTTTTCATAAATATTATGAATGAGTACATAAGCCTTTATCATAGTGAACATTGAATGAAATTTTAATAGCAATAAACACAACAAGGAACATGCTCATTTTATGGTTTCCTTTTCAATCTATAGTCTCAAACATGCTTCTATTTCCTTTTTTATCATATAAACATAACCCTCTCTCTATTGTGTTGGCTTTATGCTCTTTTTGATCACATAAACATACCTCTCTCTATTATGAGTCTTGTATTCTTCCACCCAGTATCCTCTAGATTCCTGCATGTGCCTTAATGTAAACTACTTGTACTTTGCAAATTACTTGCTTATGTTCTTCTTTCACAAAAGCAATAAAATTAGGCATAAAAATGAATGATACAAACCTAACAAGCCTGTATCCTTCAATTCTTCACAACACTACATAGTCCATTCAATCAAACCAATGTGGAATGAAGTTTGAAAAATACAAAATCGAGCCAAATCAGAAGCTCTTGTAAAATGTTTTATTTCATGGTGTCTCTCAGCTACAAACAAAAAATAAATCTCTAGCAAAGAATTTGTTAGGCACTTTGACGTATATTGAAGAGGAAAGTGAAGAACGGGTACCTTCTTGCTAGCAATTTTAGGGATGCAACACTTGAATGAGGGAAGGGTTTTATGAAAAAAGTATTTACTAAGAGATGAGTGCAAATGACAAGTTGCATGCTCAATAAAGGTGAGGAGTTTGCATGTATTGAGTGTTAAATGGTATGAGAGTTAGGATACACTTCACATTTTATAATAGATGAAAAATAAAAATGCAACCCAAAACAAATAGCCTACCAACCATATACATTTTCTAGGGATGCAAGAGTGTAATGCAATCTTACATATGTAAAATATAAAATGTAAATCTACATTAAAACTCTACCCTACAATAAAAATATTGAAACTAATCCACAAAAGAACCCTAAACATGAAATTTTTATAGTAAGGCTAATTTTAGGGCCAATTGTAGGGACATGACACATAACATAAAGCATGGCATTTTTTAATGGAGCCCATTGAAATTAGTCTCACATTAGATATTAATGATGGGCCAAATAGAAGGCACGAACAATAATGAAGGTATGTGAATGCAAAGTTTAGGTGATATAACAATAGAGTAAAGAAATGTGAAGTAAAAATAAAGATCAAATAAATCACACATGTCCCCCAAATGAGGGAAATGCATAAATAAGTTATAGGATCCCAAAAGAAAAAGTAGATATGAAAAATGAATAGGACTACAAACAAGATGAAATATGAATGCCAAATAAAATACAAAGAAAAGTAAGAGTGATGTATAATAAAAGAACTCATCTCTCTTATTAGATGGTTTCTCTTTTATATTATGTGTGACTTCAATATGTATCTTCCCTTTATTTATAAATTCTTGAATTTTATATTAGAATGCAATGAATCTATACATAGATTATATATGTGTATGATGATAACTACATTAAAAATATGGATTGAAAGATAGTTTGCTATGCATCATTGCTAAGTACTTGTTATTACTATGTGAAATAGGTCTAGAGAAATGGTTAATAAAAGCATGTGACCCAAATTAAAAAATGAAGTTAGAGCAGGCAACATGAATTAAAACTCTACTACATAAGTGTAACCTAAAATTTCCAATGAATAGAATATAATCATATATGTGTATATAGTTAGCAAGAAAGAAATATTTCACATACAAAAGAAACACCCATAGAACCCTCATGTTCTTCATGTAGTATTTCATCATTGCAATTCATAATATCATCAATTAGAAGCAATGAATTATCATTTCCTTGGCACAAGAAATCATGCAACTTACAAGAAGTAGTAGAATAATCACCATAAATCTCAACATCATCATCATATAAAGGGAGTTAATGAATCTAAGGCATATACATCTATACACTCAATGCAATCAATACATACAACTAATTTATCAATAATGGGTATGTTAATGTCATGCAAAGGTAACTCAATTGATAATTCATTGCTATAAAAATTTATCAACATCATAATTTACATGATCATCAATAGGTTCATGGATATATATATTATTAGTGTATCTAATAATCATGAGTTAACACTAATCAACTTTATGAAGGAAGGAAAATATCTAACACAATTTAAAACAAATTCTCCATAGAAAGTTCACATCCCTATCCTTATAAATAACTTTGTGAAGTATATCAAATATAGAAGGATGTCATGCAATGCAAGATAAAACTCTATCAAAATCTAAAATGTATGCATGAAGATCATCTAGGGAACAAATTCTAAAGGGTGCCTTAATATTGGTAGATCTAGGGTGGGGGGATGGGAAATAACTAGGCCAATAAACCAACCCTAAAAATAGGAATAGATTAATAAAAAAACATCAAATGATAAATTATATCTAATTAGGTAAGTTTGTTAGGTTCATGAAAATGAAAAAAGTTCCTCGTATGGGTGATCTATATTAATTAAGCACAAATCAATAAGATTAAATTGAAGTTTTGTTGAAGAAAAATAGATTGGATAAAGTAATATCAAACAACATATACAATCACACCATAAATAGTAATAAATAAAGAGAGAGATTGCCTAACATTGTGATAAAAATGTGTGTCAAGATTGATTAAGCTAACAAAATCTATCTACCTTGGTATTTAGAAATGCTTTAGATAGTCATACTAGTACAAGTAGATCAAAGTTAGAATATTCCTTTTTGATCTTTGTTAGGTTGCCTTCATGATTCTAGATCTATGTCCACAAGTAAACGTGTGTATATTTTTTTTTAAAGAATATTTTGTATGATTGAATGATGTGATGACCAATAGACATGGTATGTATTCTCCTAATTTCCACAATGTGAAATCAAATTGAGAATTGACATCTCAAAACCATCCCATCACTTTTCCTCAATAATTTGAAATGTCTTTTAGAACTTTACCAACTATACTAAATTTATTGACCATTACTAACTTTAGTTGGTATGAGTTTCCACAATCCATGAAGTTGATTAGAATAGTCTATTGGATGCAACTATGTATGTTTTTTTATCAATGTTTTGGATCTCACTTTTTGATGATAGATAACTTCAAAATACATACATAGTTGAATCCAAAAACTTGCTCTAATCAAATTACTATCTTTACCAAACTTAAATATAAATATATAAGAAATAAATACTTAATATTATTTTAAACATTAAATTTATTTATTAAAATTCAAATATTTGATTTATACCAATTAACTAAATTCAATTCTCAGTAATTTTGATGTACTAGTCGAATTACTCAAAACAACTTACCCAATATTTACTGCAATATTTCATGTGACATAAATGTGCTCAATCAGTATGAGAGAAGGGACAAAACTATAGTTTGAGAGATTAGGAGTTAATACGATGGAGATGTATATAGTCGGTATGCCCAAACTCAGTAAACTATGCTATGAGAAAATTGCGCTTTGTTATTGGAGGTTATAAACATTGGCTCAGTTACGTCTGGGTGAAATCACAATATTGTGTCTCACTTTTTGCCCAAGATGGACATTATTTTTAACTAAATCTTCCTCTTCTAAGACCTATAATAGCTAAACCATAAAGAATTTGAAGATGATGTGAGCTAGTGATTTCTGGCAATTTGTGTGTAGATTCTATTTTTTTTTTTTTCAAAATTTTCAAAATAAATAATGAATCTTTCAACATCTTCTTTAATAACTGGTTTTAGATAGAAAACAACATTTGCATAAAGTAACATTTGTGTCGTACAACATAACTTTTCTTTTATAACTTGGAGTAAATTCTAATTTTTGGAATATAGATTCTCAACATCAATATCTAGGGAAAGGATATTTTTTCATAATTTTTTGTTTCATATTTTTTTTAAATTAATTTTTGAAGTCACTGTAACTATAATTTGGACATATGTGTGTCGTACAACCTAACTTTTTGTGTATATATCAAAATCCAATTTTTATTTTTTGGGTGAAACAAGGAAATCAATATCTATGGAATGGGCATTTTTTGAAATTTTTTTACAATGGTTTACTATTTTTCCACCTCTGCACAACAAAGAGCTTGATGTTCAAAGAAAAACCTATGTTTAGTAAAAAATGAAAATTAAATACATGATAAAATGAAAATATATCAAACCAATACTTGTCAGAAAGCTAGTTTCAAGGGCTACAATCTTGAAAAATATAATTTTTTAAATGATGTTATTTAATCCCTTAAAAGGTAAGGAAAAAGTAGTTTTTTTCCAGCATTTTGATAGCTGTGAAGGAACTCCATTGTGGGTATGAATTAATACTACAGGGGTTATATCCAAGGGGGTTTGATATAAGGGGGTCTTATCTATTCCTCTTCAATTAAAACCCTTTAGATGGAGCCTCTCAAGACTTAAATCGTTAGTTTTTTCTATTAAAAACAATGATTTCAAGCTAAAATCAACACATCCCAAAAGTGAGACACAGTATTGTGCCAGCGCCTGTCTACACTTACATAGTAATGAAATTGTTGGTCCAATAAATACGTCTCTCTATAATTTAATAGACATTGAATTCTACATCTGGAGGGTAGGTACCGAGATTACTACTCTAGCTTTCTTGAATCGTGCGGAGATAATTCCAAGGTTTGGAGATGTAATTTCAAAAATGTTTTGCTATATTTTGGGTGAGGTTTCAACCGGTAAATTGTCTCACATTAGAAATAATTGCAAGGTCGATGTTAAACTTGATATTTATATAGCTAGAAACCTCTTCGTACTTGTTAGGAAATATCTTTAAAAAACTGTCCAAAATAAAATCTTCTAGCTGTAAAAATCAAAATTTCTAGCAATAAGGGAGAGGGCTCATTGGTGGTGAGGGCTCTGTTGTGTGAGGGGTCCACTTCAGTAGAAGACATGCCAGCCAAAAAAATTATTTGCACAATGTATGGATTGAGTCACCACCTAGGGCATTATGATATAAATTTTTATAACCTTTTTTTAAAGTAATATACTCGTAAAAGCTTATATATAAATAGAAAAAACATTTTCATACATGTAAGAGTTGTTTTAATTGAAGAACAAACAAGCCATACATCTAATTCACTTCATTGTAAATGAACAAGGCTATATGTCAAATGAAACAAGCAATATATGTTATTGTGTCATATCCTCAATTCAGACACCTTATGCAGCTTCTAAAGTATGTATATTTCAAAAAAATTCTAAGATTACAATTGTATAAACTGGGCATGTGCAGGATCATGGTATGCCAAAAAGTGGCAATGGAGAAAAAAATACGCGTTTCTACGACTCAAAAACGCGAAAATGGTGAGTTGACTTTTTGGAGCTGGGGTGACTACCGAGGCAGAGGGAAAACTTAGTTTTAGGAATCGGATATCCGATCCAAATCGGATATCCGATTTTGTTGAAGTATATAAAAAACACTCATTCCGATCCACACAAAGGGAAACTTAGTTCTGGGAATCGGATATCCGATCCAAATCGGATATCCGATCCAAATCGGATATCCGATTTTGTTAAGTATATATATATAAAAAAAGGCCCGCGACCAACAGTCATTCTCATTTGTTTTCGGCTCATCGGCGGCGGGCGCACAGTGGAGAGCGAAATCCGATATCCGATTTGGAGTCCATCTCTAACAGGTAAAGTTCTTTATTTTTTATCAAATTTTCAATTAGATTTGTTTATTTTTAGTTGATTTTTTTCAAAATATTGTTTTTTTAGTTTTTTGGTAGATTTACAAAAAACCATAAAAAATTGAAGAAAAATAGTAAGAAACTACTTTTTTTAAAAATGTAATGGCATTTCCATAGCATACAGACATTGAGAGCAAATAAAATACAGAGTTCAATCCATGAATTATAGAAAATAGATTTTTTTTGGTTATATTCATATCGCGGATTACATTGCACAAAACATACTACAACCGCATAAATATCAAATGGTGACAGTTGTCGATGATGCTACCAGCATCAAACAGTTCACTGCCTTGCTGCTATGGCTAAAACCCTAAAATAGTGCTTATGAACAAGTTATGGGTGCTTTTGAACAAGTTATGGATGCTTGAAAAAGATCTATCAAAGCATAATAGTAAGCAATAGCATAGACAAGGTAGTGAACTGTTTCAAAAAATGCCTCAAAGAAATGTGGTCTCATGGTGATGGAATGCCATGACAATCCATAGCAATTTGCTTGTCATGGCATTCGCTATGGCATTCCATCACCATGAGACCACATTTTTTTGAAGCATTTTTTCAAATAGTTCACTACCTTTTCTATGCTACCACATT